>JAQGCM010002344.1:0-11495 GCA_034699705.1 Hymenaphorura dentifera
ATCATACCTATTCTAATTTATTTATTATTCAAAAAAAAAAAAAAAAAAAAAAAAAAAAAAAAATATTAAAAAAAAAAAAAAAAAAAAAAAAGAGTCAAATATAAAAAAAAAGATAAAAATTTGCCCTATTTTTGCAACAAAATCGGCATAGAGGGTGCCCTAACAAATAGCGGAGAAACAGCGCTCAGGATGTACTACAAACTTTGCGCGAACTCGCCCACGTACCGTGGGCTAGTTCAAGCTCTGAGTAAATATACCAGAGCTGCACGACTTAGCTTCGCTGACCTGTCCTGCCAGGATCATTTGCGAATCTTTCGTCATTTTTGCGAGATCTAGTCCACTTACCAAAGAGCTCCAAGATAGCATTCAATTGCGCTGTTCGCAAGTCAGTTTCAGGTAATTCTGCAAAACGCCCAACATACATATAACTCACATGCAAGGCAGCACTCGCTGCCTTGTACGCAAATATCAACTGTCAGGTCATTTCGCGAAATTCCCAACAAAGATCTCACGGCCAGATTACCACTTATTCATTTACTCACTCGTACCGTGGTACGCGAGTCATGCACAACTTTGTCCGATATACCCACTTTTTTTTACATTAATCACTCCATCTACCATCCACATAATTGCTAATAAATTAAGCTAATTAGCAACATTACTTAACGACCTGCACGTTGCTTGTCTTACAAGCAACAGCCATACACGCGAACACAAAATCACATACTTATATTAATACATTCACACTCATCTGCAACATTGTTGCCTTCCTCAAAGATATCAAAGCAATACATACATCACATACTTAAAACAGTAACGAGCTACCCAGCCTCAAGTTCCAATTAATTTGCATCAAAGTTCATTACCTATTCATTTCAGTGTTACCTGTTCCACTCTCTCCATGCAAAAACACTGCAAATTTTTTCATGTGTTGGCCGTTGACTTAGGCAATTGCATTTATATTCACCACTACAGCCCAATCAATTTTGTCCAAGCATATTAAAATTTATCAAATTTTCACAGCCACTTGTAATTAGTTAACGTTATTCAAGTTTTTACATTTCCATTTTACAGTGCACAAATTGTATTCCTGCCCAGCTAGCTGTCAATCAATTGTATTTTCGGCAGTACCATCTATGTTTGCTCTTTTCGAAAATTAAGTGTGATTAAAAATATTTTAATGTTTACATTTGTAGGCATAGTTTTTTCATAATTCCACTGAGCCAACCAGTCACTCAAATTCTGAAAAACGTTACTCTCTACCGATAAATTTAAATTTTTAATTGAAGCAAAAATGTAGTCTTATTTATATTTTTTGATTAATCCCATGCTTCGATATTATGTGGCATTTTATGGGATTCATTCCTATAAATCACATTCAAACGTGCGCTGGCACCTTCAACACAGCGCCGTCTCATCACTACACAGACGGGCACGTCACTCTTTCGGCATGAAGCCTACCCTCGTAAGGTCGTTGACCCCAGACGGAGGCGCGGAGTGCCCCGACTTTTTCGTTCGATCATTGCAAAAAATTCCAAACTCCACAAACTACATGTGCTTCTACCTTAAGAGTGTTGCAAAAACGTCAGCTACGTACCCCACAAAGTGCACGATATCTCCTGCAAAAAAGCGCGGGCAACCTGAAAGCATTTTTCAATTATTAGCACAAGTGGGGTTGGAATATTCGCACAACAAATTGCTCTGGAAACTTAGAGCTCAGGTGGGATCTACTTATGCCAAAGCACAACATTCTTGCTTGTCCACTAGCGCAAACAAATTGCAGAAGCTCCACCGGAGTGCAAAAATAAATTAGCGCATACATATAAGAAGGACTAGGTAATACTCTTGTCCCACTACCCCAACAATTTACCTAACGTTGATTTGCGATTTAAAATTATTTTTATCAGCTTTATGTGTCACGTGGGATTGCGTTCTTAGTTACAACTTACTTTGTTAAATTACTAATGTTGTCATGCGGTTAGAGTGGAATCTTGTTGACGGCAGATAGGCTACTGCTACCATTCCAGTTTGTGAGCCTACATAGAGGTATTTCTCCAGTGATCTACCGAGTACGGAGTTTCTATTAATAACTATACGTATTACAGCTTCTGGACGTACTGGAGGAATAATGTAATGCAAAGGTCAGATTGATAAAATGGCGGTTTTAAGTTAGAACCGACGCCAGTATTTCACGCTCTATTGTAGACTCGAACTCAAACAGTCCAGCGCCCAATCCATCGATCGTTACTACTGTCACTAATGTATGCGTTCCCCAAGATTGACTTTGGCAAGGTATTGTAGTTCATCTCGCCTGCCCAACTTGACCTGAAGGATGAGTGCATTACTTCCGCACCACAGCTGAGACACTGGAATGGAAAGAAAGAGCCGCGCGCTGCCAGCACGTCGCCACGTGACCAAACGACATGACGACACGTGGTCAGGACAGTTGTCAGAAAGTCATTTAACAATTCAGTAATGAATGCTGGAAATAATAGCCAAGAGCCATGAATTTGTAACGTTTTTAACGAATCTCGTGATAAACATACTGCTAGAAAATTCTTAGTTGTTGATCCTGCCAGTAGTCATAATGCGTAATTTGAAATTTGTTGATAATAAAACCAATCGGAGGTATTGCTGCCAACCCTTACTCTTCACCCGTGCAGTACAGAGCCGCAGTCCAATGACGAATGCCGCCAGGCGGCGCTGTTGTCGAGTTTTACCGGAAAGTTAGAATTCGGGCTGTAAACTTCGAATTTTAAACCGACCTTTATCAATGGACTAACCTTAGGAACAAGTTGTGCACGAATCAGCAATTCACATTGTTGTTTGACTCGGTCGCACACGCGTAAATATTAAAACTCTTAAGGTAGCCCGATTTCACAGTAAACCTTTCATACAGCGGCACCCTTGGATTTGGCTTAGGGCAATTGCTTCTCTAATAAGTTAGTAGTACCAAGGGCAGACTCGTTGGAACCCGCTTAAAGTTGCGCTCTTTGTGGTCCTGCTGCCCAAATTTAGTATTCAAGAAACCCAATTCGCAACTTAACGTTACATTCTATTTGTATGGAAGTCTGTGAGATATCCTTTGCTTCGATACGGCGGGCTATACCTTGGTGAATCTTTTGCCGACTAAACTGCCGCTATGGTCCTTTCAGCCTAGTCGACTTCTAGGATTGAATACTTCCCCTTTGCAATACACACATCGGACACTGCACTGGAATACTAATAAAAATTAGCAAGTACAAATCAGAAGGGCCAGCTACTGGTCTTACCTCACCGCCTTTATACTTCATCCAAGGCTTCCTTACGACTAAAAACGTTTTTTATCAAGTTCATGTATCATGCTAGATTCCATCCTTACGTACAACTTGCTTTGTAAATAAGTAACGTTGGCGTGCGGCTAGAGTCCAAACTTGTTTACCACAGGTACTTAAAGTCACCACATTAGTGCACAAGACTACTTTGAGAACGTTCTCGAGTGAGATACCGACTCCCGATTTTTAACTCATCAGTTCCAGTTACAAAGCTTGAATCGTGAATCGAACTCATTCAACCGAGCACATACATAGCTTGCCTTACTACCTTCATAAGCGGTGCTCGATCACAAAGTTCGACTAGCCTGACTGGACCCTAAGGGCAGTCCGGTTAGGAAGAAGAGTGCCTCGCCAAGCTATGCTGAAATTTAACAGATGAACTAACCCAAGCAACAAATTGTACACGAGTCACCAACCTAGGCGGTCCCCTTCAGTTTTTTCGCCCGCTCGCCTCCCCCTACACCGGTGCGTGCGGTTCATGCATGCTACTCTATTAAGGTAGTACCTTGGCAGATAAATAGCACGACTTGCCATAGACAATTCTGCGGACTCGACCATAGCACAGGAATCACGTCGTCCCTCTACGCGCCTCGTTGCATCCCTCTTAAGGTTAACTCTTTCGTGGCCAACCTTGGCAAAAGTTTTTCTACAACAACCACAATTCGCAACTAAACGCGGCGCTGTCAGTAAAATGAACCATACGTACGAACAGTGATTTGATTTCCATTTTATCGTTTTCGTACATGCTTTTGCAAGGGATTTTTCGAAATGTCCAAAATGCTTCCCAGCGACATCTAGCCTCGGAGAATAGACTTATTTGGAATTCCAATTCCAACATTTCACATCTGTAAACATACGGAGCGCAGGTAATTATTACCAACGACATCTAGCCACGGAGAATAGACTTATTTGGATTTCCAATTCCAACATATTTCACATTTGTAATATTCGAACAAATGGAGCGCAGCGCAGGGTAGTCCGGCAGTAAAAAAATAAATTTAAAATTCAGTCAGTTTACAATTTACCCACTAGGTGGAATATGGATTGAGTTTAAAAATCTACGATCAATTATGAATTTTAGCTCACAGACTTGTCACGTCAGACAGACTTCGTACACCTGGGGAATCTTATTTGGCGCTGCGCTGACGAGATTTTCTTTGTTATTTTTTCGTATTGAGTTCATCTGTTGCAGGCAAGCAGTAAGCAGTAATGAGCAAACCTTGTTTTGGTCAAAGTCAACAATGCAAGGGAATGAAGGAATCATTCCTACTGGTTGATGTGTGTGCTGCGCTGCAACTGCAAGTGCAACTGCTCAGCAACTGACGTAATACTTGAAGAAGGTTTAAATTCAATTTGCACAATTCCAATTTGAATTTGGGGCTGTTTTTATAGAAAATACATTGGCAAATTAAATGCGAAGTCAAGTGCAACATGGTCTGCGCCAGAGCTGGAGGGCCGAAAATATCCCAAATTGCAATTACGTGCAAAATGTCTCAAAAAGTACCAAAGCGATATTATTAAAAATAAACATTTGTGAAATCTAATTTTCAGCCGCACCGCAGGGCGTAAAGCGAAGGGTTTATATTGGAAACAGAGGTCCCATGAACACTGGATAGCACTGACGAATGACGATCTATCAAAAAGAACTTCAAAAGCTGGGTTTTCTAGTAAGAAATGTCACGCTGCGCTGAACATTTCAATCCGAGGTCAGCGCAGTGCTATCGATGACCTTTGTGGAGTAATCTTCGAAACAACAAAATCGATTGATTCCAAATTAAGTTTTTGCAAAGTCCAATTTATTGCACGTCCTGCAAGTAAATCTCTCATACCCACGAACGAAAAATTGTATTCAAGCTCTTAAAAAGATACAGTTAACATTTAAAAAATTTTTGCACCGACTAGCGAGTAGCGAGAGTAGCGACCCATCTGAATAAATACGTGACCATATAGCACTGAGTTTAGTACCTTAACCTTTGAAGATTCTACCAACAAATATAAACATGAATGAAGGCCTAGCTGCAACATCGTTTGGCCGGTTGGGCTACATAATTATAATCGAATTTGTATCATATAATTTCTCAGCTCCTTCTCGATATTCAAAACTCCTTAGGTTCATCTGGCTGAAGATTGCTTCAAAATCTAGAGTCGAGCTCTCGCCCAAGAGGCTGTTCCGAATCCAACACTTCCAAATCCTCAATTGCCTCAACTCTGAAAAAATAAGATTCATGACCGACACTGACTGACTGTCAATCGAAATACATTTGCGTTTATAGATTATAATGTGAAAACTTACGCAACAGATTAAAAATTAGTGGGCGGGCCCGTGAGACTGGTGTCGTCGTCGTGGTCGTCATCGTCGTGTCGCTGGCGGTAGCGGTAGCGGGGTCGTCACACCCAGGCCCAGTACGAGCAAAGAACCAGTCCTCCTCCAATTCACATTCCTCCAACTCTAGCTCTGTCAATCTCGGAGGAAGACTTCTTAGCACGTCAGCCAGGTATGCGTGTGGGGTGCTCCAAACTTGTCTCAAACTCAATTTCACCAAATTTGGAAAGTAGCTATCCAAATAGTACGGATTCAGCTGTTCTTGTTGCCTAAAGTCAGCTCTAAACGACGTGAGCTTGAGGGAAAGCACAGTTGGCCGACGAACGGTGAGCAAAGAGCGAAGAATCCCATGAATGCCAGGCGTTGGGTCTAGGAACGAATGATCCGACAGACAAATTTCTGTCAAATTGACATCTTTTCGGAGCTCAAATCTTGAAAAGTCACGCCCACGCAACGTGTAGGAAAGTTGAATTGTGGCTTGAGTTGGAATGTAAATATTTCGGAGCCCAGTCGGTCGACTCTCAACAACGTCAAGGCACACGACGCTCCCAACACTTTCGTTTAGGGACTTGAGGTCCTGCGGGGACAGAATTGTGGCTTGCTGCAGGGTTAGGAGGGCATGAACTGGAACGTTCCAAATCTTCCCAGACTTCCCACTTCCGGTTCCAAGGCTGCTACAAAAGTTGGCTAATTCAACCAACACGGTCGAGTCCAACGGAGACATGTTCGTCAACCTTATTATTTTAGCATTTTCTGAATTTTCTCCCAAGTGGTCGTCGTCATCAGAGTTGGACAGATTGGAGGTACACAAGTTCAAGACGAGTTTTGGTTCCCGACGACGTCCAAATATTTGTTTGAGTCGTTTGTTGAGTGATGACACGATTGGATGTTTGTTTTTATGACGAACGCCACGTTTAAATCTCCTCCTCTTGATTCTGCAAACACATAAATATTTAAAATAGCCTTGCAACGCAACTTGCAGCAGTACAAAACCTTGCCCTACTGGCCACCAATTTCCTAAAATCCCTAAAATGATACCTAAAATTACATTGAAATGACACCAACAATAAAAAATTAATTGTCTTGTCTTACGATGCTTTAATCTCTAGTTTAGATGAATTTGGAGCACCGTCTTTGTCCAACCGTGAATTTGAGGCCTTTTCGGTCACAACTGCTGGCTTTGTAAATTCCAAATGACGGACCAACTCTGCTTCAATCGTTAATTCCTTAAGAGCTGGCAGTCTTAATTTCCAACTCCCGAGTTTCAAAAGGCTGCAGCTGCAAGGCAGTTCGATGTAACAATGACGTGACAGAGTTTCGTCCGATTTTTGTAGTAGCAATTTGCGCTCATATTTCGCCCAAGTTTCACGATCGCGATCATTGTCGGTGCCGGAGTCTTCTTCGGGCCGTTTGCGGCAATCGTCGTCATCGTCGTCGTAGTAATGGCGTAAACTCAAGGCTTCTATTCTGGGATGAAACTTTTTGAGTGCTTGAATACAACCAGTGACATTCGCAACTTTCAAGTCATCGCCGTAGCACACAACCAAATTGTTCCACTCGACCTTTGACCCGACGACTTGAGCCAATCGATGCTGATGCTTGTCTTCATGAACGTAGACATAAAACTTTCTCAAATATTTTGGTTGCTCAACCCAACGTTTTGTAGTTTTGGATGCTAGGCGTAAATTCTTGAGGTCGTTCAAATCCAAGTAGTCCAGCACTCTGTCCGTTGCCTAACAATGACAATCAAATTTGTGTATTCAAATAAAGAAATCTGACAAAATCTATGCATGCAGTCCAGACCAAACACCCCAGATTTGGGTCCCGGGGTATCAAATTTGGGTCACTTTTAGTACCCTTTGCGTCCTCGGGACCCAAAGGGTCCAAGTGGATTTTTGCTACAGTTTTCCAAGGAAATTCACTTGATATCAAGAGAAAAACATAAAACCCTGGCGAGATTTCCTTCTAATTTTGCATGGTTCATTGAAAAAAACAGAAATTTGCAGAAAAAAAATTGTTTTGCTCGGCTGAAATCATCAAATATTAATATTTCTCCGAGATTTCACGGTGAAATTTTCTAATTTCTTTTTGAACACGTAGCCGTTGCACCAACCAATTGTTTCACGTCGAGAAAATTTCCGTCCGGTTCGATTTGTCGAAATTAAGAACGAAATTAAAAATTCAATTTTGGCTCAGTACCCAAATCTGGGTCCCGGGGACCTATATTTGGGTACCAGGTACCCAGATTTGGGTACTTTGGGGCCCAAATTTGGGTAACATCAGAGATCCAAATTTGATACCCCGGGACCCAAATCTGGGGTCTTTGGTCTGGACTGGCATGCATGTTTTGGTTAGTCGAGAATTGGGATATTTAGATTTTAATTTATGAACTAAAATTGAGTAAATTAAATATTTTACCACTTTTGCCAAGCCCAGGAAATCATTGCTGGTGGTAGCAGCCAACGACGACGACGCGTTTGAAGATGTTCGTTTGACTAGAATGTTACCCATGTATGTCACCCACGACGCGACGATAGGTCAGGGGGCTTTCCCCAGTCCCAGTCCCAGTTGTCGGACTCTGTCGAGCCACTGACAAGAATTTCCAACAATTAGCAACAAACGTTTACATTGCACGTCTACTTGGTACGTCGTAAATTCGCAAAAGTTTCCAAAAAAAAAAGAATCCTGAGAGCAGACTTTTTGCAGAATGAGCAATTCAAAAAATGTGTTCTTGTAGGTTGGGGAAAGTCAGTCATAACAGACAGGCGAGTGAAAGCAAGTTGCTCTCAAAATCTATGCATGCATGCAAGCATTCCCGCTCTCCACGTGCGTCGGGCTTGGGCTTGGACTGTATGCTACTCAACTTTCCCTACATTTTAATTGAACTAATTGGAACCAAATTTTTTTTAAGAGCCACATTTTATTCAACCGACAAAACAATTAATTGGGCTAACTGCCGGCTCGGGCTCGGACGACGACGCTTAAATAAGTTAACATCAAAATAATTTTGTTTATTATCAACTTACTCAATTATTATTTATTTCATTGTACAGGTAGGTAGACTCTCAAATTCAACTTCTGCATTCTTACAAAAATGATTATACAGAACACCAGTCACTTGCCCGGCCCGCACGCAACGTTCTTGTTCACGTGAAGACAGACATATTGCCCCAAACAATCTTTTTGAACTCAAATTTCTTCAGATCCATTCCTTTGAAAATTGCTTCAAAGTCCACGTCTGACTCGTTCCCATCTTCGTTCTTGACTAAGCACGACCAAAGTCTCAAGTATTTCAAATCTGAAATTGACATAATTGACAATTAATGCATTATTGCTGGGCTAAGGGTTTAGCAAATTTTCTTTGCAATCCAAATATGACTCACTCAATTGGTTAGTTAAGCATTGAATTGAGTTAATTAGCTTTAGCTTACTGGGCAAGTTGCACAAGATGGGCAGGGTGTCCCTCGTCCTCTCTCCCTCAGCAAAGAAACACTCTTCAGCAAATTCACAGTCCTCAAAGTCCAACTCTTCTAGACTTTGCGGAAGGTCACTAAACATGTCCACAAGGTACCAAGTGTCAGAGTCGTGGACGCTCAGCAAAGCGAGTTTCTTTAAATTTGGAAAGTAAGTACTTAGGCTGTACTCGGCGTCGGGGATCTCGTATTGAATTTTGAGCACGCTCACGGTCGGTCGAACAGTTTGAAGGACCGCAATCAAAAATCCATTCATGTCAACCATCCACTCAACCCCACACGCAAGTGAAATGTGAGTCACCTTAGTTTCTTGAGGAAGGTCAAAGTCAGACGACAGCAGCTCTGCATAGTCGTCGATGGAAATTGACACAAAAACTGAGGTCCCGGACGGAATGTAAATATTTGCAACTCCATTCCTTGCGTCTGTGCAAGTGCAGAGTACACTGCCCACAGATTGGGTCAAAGTGCCAAGTTCCGCGGCCGATAAATTCTTGGCCTGGGCATGAGTTGGGAGTGCAGAGATTGGGACGTTTAGAAGTTTTCCATTGAGCGGGACACATAGCTGAGCCAGTTCAAGTAATTTGGTCAGGTCCAGCTCGAAAATGCTGGTCAAGTCCTCCACACCTTTGAGCTCTTCCCAGTCGATGACGTCGCGATCAGAGCACAAATCCAGAATGAATTTGGTCGGGCGCTGCTGCTGCTCTTGTCTTGGCTTCTGGCTGAGTTTGGCAAGGTATGGAATGAATGGATTTGGCAAAGGAGTTCGTCGTTGTAGAGAAGTCTTCGCTGAGGGCCTGGGAATTAATAAAAACGTTTAGTCATCCATTCCCAACCCACTCGACTCTCGACTAGTTTGTTCTTAATATTAGTAGGTACTTACAAAAATGGAAACTCAATTCTGGTCAAATTTGGACAGCACTCCAGCAGCGTCGATACAAATCGCCAAGTCAAGCCCGGGTCCGCATGATACGGGTACGGAGTCGCTGAAATCACAGACAATTCCCTCAAGTTGGGAAATGACAAACTCTTCAATTTCTTCCGTAATTTCTTCTGCCTTGGTGTTGTTGGTGGGTTCTTTTTCTTCCTTTTTGCAAGTGGACTCAATGTAAAATGACCGATTAGCTTCAAACTCTCCAAATTAGGGCCCAAATGCTTCAAGTAATATCGAATCAAATTTTTAGTATCAAAATATGGAGTGAGTGAGTCAAGGATCGGGCCAATTGTTAAAGACTTGAGGGATTGCCTAAGACAAAGTAATAATTTGGCAGCACCATTGTCCAGGTACTGGATTTGAGCAAAATTTATGTGCACCCAAGGCAGCACTACAGCAGTTGTTGTTTGAGAAACTTGGCTCAAATGTTCGTCGTCTTTAATGCTGAGGACAAATTTTGTAAAGTAGGTTGGCTGTTCGACCCAACATTTGGTAGATTTGCAAGTGATGCGTAGAGTCTTCAAGTCTTCAAACTCCAAATAGTCCAGTACTTCTTTGATTACCTAAAAAAAAAGGAGACGCAGAGCATAGGCTTAAGGCTTGTTTGGCATTTGCATGCATGATTTCTTTAGTTCCTTTTTGTAAGTTCGGAAAAATTGCACAAAATATTTGAAATCAGTGAAAATTTGCACACGTTCTTTGTTATATATTTACCGTAATTAGCTAAATTCGGTAAATAGTTTAACAAATAGTTGGTACAGTTTGTCATTTGGACTGGATACAAAGTTTACGTGTCAATTTAGTAAAGTTCTTAAATTGAGCCAGATTTTTTAATTCTATAATTAGTCAATTGTTTTTTACGAGTCCATAAAATTTTGGTTGTGATACTTGACACATTATACATGCATGCCGAATTGCAAATAACTAAATAACTCAAAATAAAAAATTTCCACATTTTTCCAACGAAATTTACGGAGGACTGCTTGACGTCTACTCTTGAAAATATTATTAGTATTTGCAAGCTAATTTTACGTACCACTGATGGCAGACTCAACAAATGAGCGGCGTTGTTGTATTGCATTCTTGCTTAGTAATTAAGTTCAGTATCAATCCGGTATTTTTTTAATAAAATTTATCAATCTAGGTCAAGTAAATCGGTAGAGGTAAGGCTGAGGGTGCCAATGTACCGTCCCATGTACCGTCCAGTGTACCGTCCCATGTACCGTCCCATTGTACCGTCCCATGTACCGTCCCAATGTACCGTGACGTCCCATTGACGAAAGGGACGAGAAATGCAGGTAGAGGTAAGGCGGTGGTGGCTGACTGTCTCGACTCACTGTCTCGACCCACTGTCTCGACCCACAGCTGGTCTATATAAGAGCTGCTTACCCGGCGGGGGGCCTCCACGCGTACACCTTAGGGTACCCTAAGGTCAAGAGTGGTGAAATTTATTG
>JAQGCM010002345.1:0-11493 GCA_034699705.1 Hymenaphorura dentifera
AAACTTGATGAGAATGATTGGTCGGTCAATGTTGACTTTGATACTTCAATTTCCATAATTATTTTTCTTTTTGTTTTTCCTCTTGGCTCTTGAGTAGAGCTCTACCGTCAATGGCTGGGACAGGGAATGTCAACTCTGCATTGCTAAAAGGCCATCGCCGGGCTTTGAGTGGTTGCATGCCGATGGTGGGGATGGGTGTTGTGGCCTGGTCTTCTCTTCGTGAACTTCAGTCACCCACTCTGTCAGGAGTTCGAAGCCGTTCTCCGGAAGGTAACTTGACTTTGTTTGCCCTTGCTATTAGCAAAAGTGCAATTATATATTTCATTGGCATTCTTTTTTTATGCATTTTGCTACAGGTCAATTCAGTAGTGAGCTAAGATCTAATTCTCCAGAGACACAAGTACTGGACAAACCCTTAAAGCCTGTCAGTCCTTTAAGAATTGAGCGGCTTGGGAAAGGAGATGATCTCAAAAACATGGAGTGTGGTCTGGGCCCTTGTAGTCTCCCAGAGTCATTCCACAACCTCGCCAATATTAAGTTTTTTGTAACAATCCTCGCTCTCTTGGTCACTTTTCAACAAGCCGTAAGTTGCGATAAAAACAAAGTAGTAGCTAGCAACCATTTGCGCAATGAACTGCATTCGGAATCTTACAATAAATGTGCTTAATTTAGGTTGCCTCCGGCTACGTGAACTCTGTTATCACCACAATTGAGACTAGATTCGAAATTCCATCAAAATTCACGGGTCTCGTCGCTTCATCCTACGAAATGGGAAATGTGGGCACGGTGCTTTTTGTTTCCTACTTGGGAGCTAAAAGACACATTCCCAGATGGATTGCAATTGGTAAAAACTCAATATCAGTGACCAGAAGCTAAAGTTTCGTTTGCTCCTGTATAATTAATTACTAATATTTGTATTTCTTGTCACAGGAGTACTTGTTATGGTCGTCGGCTGTATTGTATTTACTCTACCTCATTTTTTGAGCACTGATCAGTACTATGGACATGCCCAAAGTCCTCTGCAAAGCAGCAGCAGTAATGGTAATACCTACGTCTCAGCAAGACTGACTCAAAATGCCGGAGACGCAGGAGCGACTGACTTTAATTCCACGGGAGGGAATGCGACTTGGCCGTACCAAATTCCAGCGGATCCCTCTGACTACTACAACGGGACTGGCGGCAGCACTGCAGGAGGTCGAAATGCCAATTCAATGTGTCAGTCCAAAGCATTGCCCTACTCTTCACAACGCATTGACCTTCGTCAGCAAATCCTATTCGGTGACAATGACATAATCACTACAAATGACATGGACAAAGCCAAGAAAACTGGTGGTGGGGACTCTTCGGTTACCAAACAAGAAGTTGGAGCTGGGAGTAGCAGTGCAGGGTTCACTTCAAAATCTTATGGATGTTCGGTGGAGAAAATGGAAGAAGATGGGACAATGACGACGATTGAGCCAGAGAGCTATGGCCATCCACTCATTCTTTTTATGCTGGCTCAGCTCTTGTTGGGCTGCGGAGGGTCACCACTTTTCACACTTGGAATTACTTATGTGGATGACCACGTGTCTAAAGACATGTCATCCATTTACATTGGTATTATCTACGCTTGTGCGGCATTTGGACCGGTACTTGGATTTTTGACAGGAGCTTGGCTCCTCCTCATCCCATCTTCGCCGCTGGATGCAGCCTATCCAGGTAAATAAAAATCAGATCATTGATCTTGACCATTTCAGTTCTTAAAATTCAAGCAGCTCATTCAATTTTTGAATGTGTTTTTTGCGCAGACGGTCAGTTCATCGGGATGTGGTGGGGTGGGTTCTTAATCGTCGGTGTACTTTTGTTTGTCATTTGTCTCCCTTTTTTGACATTCCCACAATATCTGCCAAGTGAAGAGAGCAAAGAAGACGACTACGTTGTTGAAGAATTACCATCTTGCCGATTGGAAAACACACCACCTCCGGAAATTGCAGAGTCGGGCATCAGAAATGAGGAAAAATCTTCCGATAGTAGCGGTGAGAATGAAGAAGACTTGCCATGGTGGAAACTCATGCCAAGATCCATGTGGCGCCTTTTAACGTGAGTAAAGTTTGTCGGAAATATTTTAAAGAATAAACTTAATTTGGTTATTAAGTATTTCTTAATCTTTCTTAACGGTATTGTAGAAATCCGGTCTACGTTGTCACTTGTCTGGGAGGATGCATGGAGATGAACATAATTTCTGGGTTCATCGTTTTCCTCCCAAAATATTTGGAAACTCAATTTGGGCTCGGAAAGTCAGAGGCGTCTCTTTACACTGGCGGTATTGCCATACCAGGTATGAATTCGTGAATCACGTCGGTAGTAACAAAAATAAAAAATAGTCCTCAAATTTTAAATCATATTTCACTTGCAGGAGCTTGCGTTGGAATATTTGCGGGTGGTTTTATAATGAAGAAGCTTCAATTAAAACCATCGGGGGCAGCTCGGTTTGTCGTCATTACAAACATGATTTGTCTAGTTGGTCATGCTCTCTTTTTCTTCATGGGTTGCAGTAATCCACAATTAGCTGGTGCTACCGTACCATATCCGGGTGCTCCACAGCCAACGTAAGTTTCAAATCTCTCAAAATATTAATTGACTTTGTTTTCAGTTTCTGATTATGATTGGTGGGTATTTTTTTAGTGTTTTTAGGCCATTGGAAGTCAATTTGACGGCTCCTTGCAATGCGGACTGTTCTTGCGACTCTGCGTTGGATGCTCAGTATGTTTGCCACGGTGGAGTGACTTACTTCAGCCCTTGCCATGCCGGCTGCGCTTACAATTTAACTCAATGTACTTGTAAGTTGCTCACACCGAGATTTGAGTTTAAGTTGGATTTTTTTGTCTACAAATTTGTACTAATTTGAGTATGCCTTTGACGTGTTTAGGTGCTGGTGGAGCAGATGTGACGGAGGGTGTTTGTCCAGATAGGTAAAATATTTTTCATTACTTGAGATTTTGACCCACTTTTTTAACAGGGAATCTAGCGTTTTTTTATTTTTGTAGTCCATGCAACACGCTCTCTGCCTTTATGATTGTACTTTTCTTCATGACGGCCACAGTCGCAATGACACAGATGCCACTCCTTATGATCGTCTTAAGGTAAATTTGAGGATCTTTCAATCCAAGGCAACGCCACTGCTTTCTGGCAGCATTTTGAATTTCTGATTTTATTTCTATGTTTAATTTCAGGTCTGTCTCACCCGAGGAACGATCTTTTGCATTGGGCATGCAGTTTGTAATATTTCGACTGCTCGGTTACATCCCATCTCCGATTGTGTTTGGAAATGTGATTGACTCGGCCTGTCTACTTTGGAGTATTCGTAGATGTTCCACTCTCCTCCCGGCCGTCAGCGGTCGATGTCTTCGCTACGATATTTTGGACTTTAGATACAAATACGTTGGGATGTTGACTGGATTCAAGCTCATGGCCATGGCCCTATTCATGCTGGACTTTGTCCAGTTGAAACGAAAAGAGAATGAAGAGGAGAAGGCTGAGTTGGTGGCTGCAGAGATGGAAGCTGTCAAATTGAGATCCAATTCGATCATCTCTTTGGACAAATGTAGGTCGCTTTCTCACTTTTTACTTTGTTATCCTTTTGTGTTGGTGTTCAATTGGTGGACTGGAAATTTGAAATGTAATCTTTTTCTTGACGCGACTTGTGTTTCAGTATTTGAAGAAAGTGGCGAGACTGAGATCGACACAGTCACGACTGGCGGAACCAGCGCCAAAACAAATGATTCGTCACATCCAATTTTCACTTGATCGAGCAACCAAATTATTTTTTGTCAGGGTAAGAAAGAACTTCGCTGCTCGGCGAACTGAAGGAGGTCCTCGGTGGCACATCATTTGCACATTTTTTGGTGAATCTGATGACCCTTGAGGAGGAATGAGCCAAAATTCTTTTTACATTTTTTCATTGTGCTCTCTCTCTCTCTCACTCGAGCAAAGGAAAGCTAGGCAAGGATTGGATTCGAATTTTGAGACTGCAATTGAGGGATGGAATTGAATCTGAACGCGAGTCTAAAAAGTCTAAAGGCTTTGATTTAATCGATAGACTTGTATTGTTTTGTCGTTTTTCTTTTCATTAATTAATTAATTTTTAACTTATTAATTGTGTGGCATTTACGGAACGTGACTTTTACGTACGTACGTCTACGCTTCGTTTCCTAATCAATCCTACTTTTAAATTGTACTAGTCGCATTAAATCATTAATCATACCACAGCGCATACACGCAAACGCAAAAATAATTTTTTTTAAATCTAATATTGATTTATGGTTACATTAACGCAATGCAAATGCAGGAGGTTTGCTTTGCAATTTGCAAATTAGTTCGCAAATTAACTTACTTTTCTTCGTAGCATGCTAGCTTTAGAAGCAAAACATTTTGAGTTGTGTTACCGATTCGATAGCGCTACGCTAGCCCGCGGGGCTTCGGCAGAGCGCAGAGGCAAGATTTGTGATTTTAGTTATTGAATTTGTTCTTTTTTTAATTCTTAATAATTATTGTGCGGAATGTAATAATGCTCTTTCAAAATGGCCAAACGAGCAAACTGGCCTCAGGGAAACGCATTAGAAAACAAGGGGAAAAGTAGCATGCAAACAGTAGGAATTTTTATTTTATCATTTTTGAATATTTTAATTTTAATTCAATGTTTTCCCGAATGAATAATTCACTACCATTTTTTAGAGCAAAAATTTTTGGTGTTTAGTAGCAATCGTTGTCGTCTTAATAGTTTAAAGTACTTGCAGAATTATAGCTGGATGTTTTAGATTCTAAAGCACAAAATGTGACTAGAAAAAATAATCCTGGATTTTGTCTAGGCAAAATTGTAAATTGTTGTACACATGTACGAACGTACTCTAGTGGTATTATAGGAGCACACGACACGCATCACAAACACAAATGTACTAATTTTAAAGCTATCAATTGTTATACTAGACTGCATGACTAAGCCCAAAAAAAACGAGAAAGAAATACTTTTAGATATTACTCTCTGGAAGGAGGAACTTTGTTGGGAGGGAACTTTAGATGAGGTATAAAATAAAATAACACCACGGTGATACTTACATACATATATATTTTAGGAGGTTATCTTAATTAGTATTGAATGTAAAATGCAAGTGAGAGCACTGATAGTGACAGACAACTTAAAACTGATGGATTTGTAGATGATTATTTATTGTGTAAAGAAAATGGAGTGCAGAGAAATGGAAAATTAGAATAAAACCAAGAGTTCAATATGAAAGGCGTGGAGTATTCCCTTTAGTATTTTTTGCAACATTTATTTGTGCTGTAAATTTACCCATCTTTACAAAAAATGTCGAAAGGTTAAGGGTGCACCTACACGGTGCACGTCACGGAGTTTTTATCGCAAAATGTACTGCCTGTGAAATTTTTCTCTCAAGGACAAAACTGTCCAATGCTTTGGACATCACAATTTCGTTTTCGTTAAAATAATAACAATATGATGGAACGAATTTAGTGGATTGAAGGGGGGTTGAAGAATTAAGTGTCTGGGTTTTGGAGGACTGAATGAAAAAATTTGAAACATTTAATTTTCGCGTAGTAGGATTGTGGCCCTGGCAATGACATACCATTACAAGAGAATGACATAAATTGCGAATGTCCTCGTGATCGTGAAGGTTACATTAAAATTAATAGCCCCCAAATTCTACTTTTTCGAGTCGTATAATTTGTTATTTGAATTCATATTTGATCGATTTTGTGTCAACTACCTACCTAGTAGTAGCTGAGCAATCAAAAATTTGTAGAAAACCTTGGCTATTATTTTTTCGTTGAGTAGCAGCTTACATTTGCTTTTCAACTTCAGATCGCGTTCGTAGTTCGTGTACTCGTTAACTTTGAAGATGCATCTCTTTCAAAAAGTAAAAATAATCGGCTCGTCAGCTCTCTCCAAATCAAAAGAATCGGCTAAGAACAAAATATTGTTCAATTTCGAGAAGATTTGGATAGCAAATTGGGCAAATTGGGCAAATTCATTAAGGTGTCAAAACAAGTGTCCACGGCGGCTTCAACTTTTAGCAGCAAATTCATTCGTCGTTTTCTTGTTCATTTCACTCATCGGCTGCTGTACTCATGTTTGGTACATCTCAAAAATATATTTCCAGTACGCCACAACAATCTCAGTTAAAATCGAGACCGAATTCGAACTAGACCTTCCGGCTCTCACAGTTTGCATGCCTTTACGGAATACGTTCAACAAAACAAAATTCTTCAACAAATTCGGCAAACATAAAAATCGCAGTGAAGAAATTCCGCCCGGCCTAACTGTCCAGGAAATCAATGACCTGGGACTAAATATGGAAAACATTATTACCGTATTTAACAGTGAATTGTTTGGAACGCCGAAGAATCCACTCAACTCTGGCCGACCATTTAAATCCTTACACGTATCGAGAGACCTGAAATGCATTAGTTATTTTCGCTCCACGGCATTGTTACACAATCAAACCGCTGCAAAAGGCGAGCGATTCAGAAGAGGAACTCTACTTGGATTCAAACTTCTGTATTTTTATCCAGAATTTGTTGACCACGATGAATCTGAAAGGGTCTATCAAATATTTATTCATCCGCCCTGTGCGAACATTGGCGACGCTCTGTTTGGAACATCGTTTGAGATCGAGTCTGGTCATACTCTGATTTTGAAACTTAAGAAGATAACCTCGTTCCGTCTCCCAGCTCCGTACATCACAGACTGTTGTGACTATCGACAACAATCCGGGCGCAACTTTGAAAATCGGGGCGATTGTTTGGAAGAGTGCCTGGTGGCCAGGAATTTCGAAACGGGCAATTTGAATCCAAGATGGCCGAGGGAAGTCGCGATCAGTTTAGACAGGAAGCCGGAACGGAACTGGAGCGCTATTACGGTAGCAGGGCCGGAAAGCAATTCAAATCGAGCTAGAGATCGTAAACGTTGTCTGCAAACTGAGTGCAGGCGTTTGAATTGTGTCCAAAACTATATTCAGGTCAGCAAAGTTTTGAGCAAAGCTGAAGATATTCATGGGAATTTTTCTGCGGACTTGTTGGTTTGGCTGCCGACGGAACCATCATTGACTTATGTTCATAATCCGAAGCTTAGTTTTGTCGAATACATTAGCTATATTGGAAGTGTCATTTCCATGTGGCTGGGTCTGTCAACTTTGTCCGGTTTGAGCTGTCTTAGGAAATTTCTTAGCTCTTTTTGGAAAATTAACATACTTTCAGGTTGGGAGCGTATGGTTTGTCTTTGTCATCTTGGCCGTGAAAAGATCAGTAGCCTAATTTTAAGCTTAAGTAAAACCTCCACCAAAGTTGTAGAGTTGATGCCGACGACGAAGCATTTTCCGGCGGAAGTTAAATAATTAGATCGGTGACCGACTTTGAAAGTGAGAAAGAGTGGCAATCGCTTAGCAATTTCAGTACCAAATTTCAAAAACAGTTCGAACTTGTTAGAGCTTACACTAGCTTTAAAAAAAATTGGAGTCTGTGGTTTGTCAGATATATTGATGTTGATTGAATATTAAAACGTTAAATGATAATGTCCGGAACGCGTTGTAATTGGGCTTTGTCTTACTTTAATTGGTACTAATTTGACAGGAATGATTATTTTAGAGAATTTATTTTGCGTGAGTGCACGCTGACGCTGACTGGTGCAATGAAAGCAACAACGTAACTTGAAGCTTTGATTTTTAACTCGACTAAACTAAATTTCAACATTTGCACTTTTTTGGTCGTCTCGGATCGGATGATCGGTGACTCGAAGCATTAACTTTTTACCGAATTAGCAGACATAAATTGAAGTTTTGCTCAACTAAACTGAATGAAATTTCTAAAACGAATCTGATAGGTAATTTGGCGGTCAGCAAACAAGTTCTGCACCACGATTGTCACCTCAAATCTTTAAATTCTTATTTCTGTACTTACGGCGTATTGAATACACTCTAAACTAATTAATTTGTCAATTAAGGATGACCGATCTGTGAGTGATTGGTGGCCGCAGTCCGCTAGCTGTCCACGCGCCACATAATGTCTAACGTGAGAACGGATCCTAACCACAAATGAACTAAATTGTCTCTAAAATTGTTAATTCATTTATAGGCTTCCTGACCACATTTTTGTTTCCGCATAATTTTAACTGTAGAATTTTATTTCAATGCATAAAATCAGAGGCTGTCGAAATACATTTACTTGTTAGTCCGAGTCCCAATCGCAATCTCAACAATGGAAATGGAAGTCGAACAAGGCAAAGAAGAATTCAAGAATCGACGTTGGCTTTTGATTGCATTTTGTTTGGTGACATGTTCTGAAGGAATGTCCTACTCAATCCAAGCACCATTTTTTCCAACCGAGGTAAATAGCTTGGTTAGTCAATTAGCGAATTCGTTACCAATTATTCAGATTTTGCATCGTCTAAATTTCGCTATATTTATGCAATTTTGGATTTCAGGCTGAGAGCAAGAATGCAACTGCCACAGAATATGGTTTTGTTTTCAGCAGCTATGAATTGGCACTTGCGTTTGGGAGTGGAGTGGTTGGAACTTTTGTATGCAAATTAAATTTAGGCGAAATAAACACAAATTCGAATTAAGATTTTTGTAATTGTAATTTTAGCACATAGTTGGTTAATTATTGCAGATCACAAAATTCGACAGCGGACATACTTTTACTGTAAGTATGATCTCGACATCCATTTCGACTGTTCTATTTGGGTAAATTCTGTGCACGTTTTTCGTTGGACTTGACCCACTGCACTGACCAAATTTGTAAGATTAGTGGTTATTTTGCAGATTTCTTACACACGTAAACGATCGGACATGGTTTGTTGCAATTGCAATAATTTTGAGAGTAATTTCAGCCATTTCAAGTGCAGTCCAATACATTGCAATGACAATGTTTCTCAACACTTTTTTCCAAGGAGAAGCTATCGCATCGAATATGGTACATTTTGGAATTCATGCTCGCTTGATGCAGAAAAATCGATATTTCAAAATTGTCATTTAAAAAATTAATGTTTTTTTCAGAATATTGGCCAAGCAATGTTTTCAGTTGGATTGTCTGGTGGACCAGCAGCTGGAGCTGTGCTTTTCGCGGTTTGCAAATTGGAATAAAAATAGAAGCCAATTCCTGCAGAAATTGGCAACGACAATGATCGTTTTCGAATTTCGTCTTTTTTTAGGTCGGAGGTTTCAAACTTCCATTCATTGTCCTTGGATGCTTTCAATTGTTGGCTGGTACGATTGTGAGAATTTTTACGTTGACCAACATCATACCACCAGAAAAATCGGAGCTTCTTAGTACACAGCAAAAGCTAGATTTCGACAAAAGCGAAAACGAAAAGTGCAATCGTGAATATCGTGGGAATTTGCTCAAACTGCACAAAATCCCAAAAGTTTTTCTAAGTAGTTTGAGCCTGCTCTGCACGTCTTCGACGGTATGCTTCTTTCTCACGATCATGGAGCCACATCTTCGACAAGTGAGTGAAAATTACGAAATGGTTGCCTAGCACAAGTCGCAGCAATAATTTGAAATTGTAACGAAAATTTTGTTCCTCTTAGTTTAATTTGTCGACCATGATGTTGGGATGTGCGTTCTTCTACTATGGCATTCTTTTTCTTATATTTTCGCTTGTGGTGTCAGCCATTTGTGAAAGAATCGAGTGCAGCGAACTAATTAATATAGCTGGAAATTTTTTGCTTGCCATTTCATCTTTTTTGATTGGACCAGACCCACATTTGCACTTTCAGCAGTAAATCATTAGCATTTTTTCTTGTACTTTTGGTGAAAGATCTGAATAAAATGTGACTACTGCTGCTTTCCTGTAATTTAGAACGTTATTGATTGTGATCGCGAACTGGGGGTTGCTCTCGATCGGGGCCGCAGCTGTTTGTGCTTCCTCAAATCACATTGCTTTCAAAGAAGCCATGTGAGTCAGTTCTGTATTTATAATTTTGATTTTTGGTTCTAATTATTATCATTGCTCCAAATTCGACATCATTTTCGAATTTTAAATTTAGACGAAACGGGTTTCCAAATGACGAGGCAACTTCAGCTCTGCTTTCTGGACGATTTCTTTGTGCCATGGGACTTGGCGGCTTCATTGGACCGATTGTTGCTGGGATTTTAAAGGATAACTTTGGATTCGGATATGCCTCTGAATACCCGACTGCAATGAATTTAACGATTGTTAGTTTCAATTTTTTTGTGTAACTTTTGCAGTTTTTTTTTTGAATGATCAATATCCTTTATTCTAGGGAATTGCGTTCGGATTCATCATGTGTTTTAAACGATTTGAGAATTTTGAGAAGAATCACAATCAAGAAAAATCTGAAGATAAACTTAGTGAAGAAAAGATGACTAGTTCCACCCCGCTTCTTAAAATGAATGGTGTTTCCTACAATCACGTTGACCACTAATTAGCACTATTTTAACAATACGATTTGTCTCAAATTCCAGTGTAAGCGTTGTGCCTGTAGCCAAAGGCTCACTTATTTTTTTGTAAATGTACAAAATTGTGTGGGTTCAACACTCTAGCATTGCGGTAAACCCAAGCTATGAATATGAAATTGTTTTGCTAATAAATTCCTTCGTGGTTGTCGTGCATTATTGCAAACAAATTAGTAAATTCTTAAAACCGTGAATTTGCATATTTTTGTGTGTGCAAACTTGGTATTGGTAGAGCCAGTTTAAGCAAATAAAATAAAATAATTGCAATTTGCATTGCGTTTAAAGCAATTTTTATAATTTGAGGAAAAAGTTGCTGCGCACGAAAAAACGAAAATACAATTGATCATGGTTGTTGGAAGGTTGGATGATTTGTTTTTCTTTTTGACAGTGCAGTGGTTTGAGACGAGAGCCATCACTTTCTGAACTTTTACTTTTATTTTTATCATACTCAGATATATAGAGACAGAAATTGCTAAAAAAATATTATAATTGCATGGCAGAAAAAACAAAACGATTGGCAAACGGAAGGTGCAATGGTGAAAAAAAAAAAAAAAAATCTTGGAATCCAGTAACTCCCGAGTTACTGTAGTTATTGTTGAAGAGAATCCCACTGGCTTCAATTTCATAAAAAAAATTATTGAAATCGGATAACGGGAACATAAAAATTTTACTCAAAAAATTCGTAAGAACTATCGATACTTTCGAGTTGGTCATTTGTCTTCAGCGCCGATCGACAGAATTCTGGTGTTTGACTTTTTGGCAATTAATATTTTGGTTGAAATAATTATTTAACTTTGCAAATTAAGTTGTTGAAAATATGTTAATGTTTGCGATTCGTTTCCTTACACTAGCGTATAGCCGCGCGGCAAACTCTTTACAAAAATCAAATGCAATTTTGTTTTCATTTTCATGAGCTCCGAATGATCCGATCGGCCAAGGGCCAACTAGCAAGCAGGTCGAATCAAAATTTTGAGAAGGCGTCTGCCACTCGCTTTGGAGTGCCCAGAGCACGGGACGTGGACC
>JAQGCM010002346.1:0-11493 GCA_034699705.1 Hymenaphorura dentifera
TCTGTAAGAAATTTGAACACAATCTACTCTAATTTTATCGGTCCCATTGAAGGGAATAAAATAGTTTTGCGAAGTGTCATTTTTATTGTTTTCGAATTTTGTGTGTTTATTTGCACAGTGCAAATAATATTATGCTCATTTTGTTTTGTATCTCAAGTAGTTTAAGTTCTCCATTTGTTTCAATATATAATTAAATAGTAATTTGTAAAATACATTCATCAGTTTAACAACAGACATTATATTCACTCTGACCGTCACAAGTTTAAAAACAGCAAAAAAAATTTAGTTTCACGGTTTAAATATGACAAAAATTTAATGTTATATATAATTTGTATCATTGCTTTTGCTTGCATCTCTCACTCAATTCAATGGTCACCTCTGAGTAATTCAAAAAGTAAATTGAAACCAGACGAATCTTCTGTTTTGGCCGTGAGCATTTCCTTTCCGACCTTTAGGATTCAAGAATTACGCTAGTTAGTATTTACTTCCCTATTTTTGGTATACGTCGGGATAAAAAATTTATAAAACAAATAGATCAACATTTACCTGACAAATTCGTTGAAGCTCAGGGATTTTGAGTAAGAGTTCACCGAACTTCGAAGGGGATTCGGGGCACCGGGCTAATGCATAGGTCTGGAGGCATTGCAAAAGACTTTCTTGAGATTCTCGCACCTTCTCACCTTCTTGCAACTCATCGACTTCTGTCACAAATTAGTCAAATTAATTTTAAATAACTTTCCTTTCATTTTCCGATGTAGTAAGTTCTAGTTTCGGCATGTTACATAGCCGGCCAAAGCCAATCAGGTAAGTAAACAATTTCACGCTTACCTGAAGACATGAGAATGATAACTTTGAGAGCAGCATACTCGACAGTGTCAAGCCTTAGTCGTCTCAAATTGTCTGTGAAATGAATCATTCGAGAAATGCACTGATTCCCATGAGCCTCTCCCTCTTTGAGAGTAAGCCGTTCGTTGATACGAATTTGACCTGCTACCATTGGAATTGATCGGTAACAACAAGAGAAGAGAAGAAGCTCACACCAGGAATTGAGTAACAACTTCGTCTGATCCTCAACCTAAATGGAAATGTCAACAGCGTCATTTAGTCATTTTAATCAGTTTTTATACTGATGGTCCAAAAAAAATTATCAGTTTCCGCTTAAAATTTACCTGAATATTTTTGAATAGAGGTAGAGATTTGCACCATTTGACAAGACGGTAAAGACGTCGATCTGCAGCTGAGCACAAGTCAGAAAGATAGTCTGAACTCTTCGGACAACTCCCATTGTTGGACGAACCTTTCCCATGGTCAGGGTCAGGGTCAACCACTGCAGACAAATGCCAGAGTGACTCACACTCTACAATCTCCTTGAGTAAATTGGGAATTTCCCATGTGGGCGGGATATTGTTGGGTTGGTGTGTCTCCGACTGGCAGGCACCGGTGGAAGTTGCTGGAAGTGCGTAACTGCAGGCATACGTACTTCTTCCTCCACGTGTTCGGTCTTCTCGAATTGCTGTAAATTAATCAAATTTAGGTCAGATATTTGAACAGTCTGGCCTGGCCGCCTTGCTAAATTGGAATTTAGTTTTCCGAACAGCAAAGGAAACAAAGTCAAATGAACCATTGTAAAGGCAAACTCTCCAAAATAGAAAAATATTAGCGTTCTCATTGGTAAACATTTCTGCGTACACCAAGTCAAAACAAGTACTTTCAAAATGATTAATAGCAAATTTTTCTTGAATGGAATCGCACTAACGAGTTCCAAAGCACAAAGAATCCTGTTGTTTGCAGGAAAACAAACTAATCTTGAACTATTACGAAAACGAAGCCTACAATAAATCAGATAGAACTTCAATACTTGATCATTGTATTGAATTCTTAGAAATAGATTTTCCGGCTCATTATGGTTTTCCGTAATGACTTTTTGACGGAACCGTTTCCTACATTACGATATGCATATTTACGATATTGATGATTTTACCTTCAAGTTTCATTCCAACACGGAGGCACTTCTCAAAGCGACAAGCAGGACACTTCTTTCGAGTGGCTATCGCCACATGGCACGTGGCTCCTCGAAGGCACACATAATTCTTTCGATTTTGAACTGTTCTCTTGAAGAATCCTTTGCAGGACTCGCAAGAAAATATGCCGTAATGAAAGCCTGAAATTCGATCGCCACAGATGGGACAAGGGCTAAAATTGGAGATCAAAAATACGAATTTTAAACATCAACTCAACTCAAGAAATAAACTGCAAACATTGAACAATGTCAAACTTGTCAAGCCTTCAACAATCTTGCATCCAAATGCGTTTGCCGGTTGCAATTCTTTGTTTACACGGAACGGGAAAATCGATGCAAAACAAAGCTTGGGAAGTTTGCTGTTCAATATTTGCGTAACTGTTTACAGCAATCTGCTAACCTGTTGATCAACTGTTGCCTCGAAATACCCTGAGATGTCAAATTCGAGGAAAGTAATACTTCTTGTTGATCACCATCTGGAAAGTAAAAGAATTGCTATTAATTGCTGTCAACTGCAAATATTTCAACAGTGATATTTTTAAAATGCATAGAACTTACCAAAATCCTCACACTTATTGACGACGCGATTTTGATTGTGTGACAAAAGTGGGGAGTTGGACGGGGAAGGTGGGGTTGTATTGTTAGAGGATGAGGAGAAGCTCCTTTGTGACGCATCAGAGTTGTGGCGAGACAAATTTGAAGATGGCGTCGACCAACCCCCCAGAGCTGAGTCTGGGGAAGGCGGTATTCTAGGGAAGGAGAGATTCATCGGTGGTTGTTGCTGAGGAATTGACGACGGGCCAAAACTTCCAGAAGTTGCTCCTCCATTCGGATTTGACACATTGTTATTGGCATTGGTGGGACAGATACCATTAGTTCCATTCGAGATGTTTCTACTGGCATTTGTTGGGGGCAAACTTGACGGAAGTTGGGGTGGTCCTTGGTCACTTTCTGACCCAGGTGCATTGTTGAGATTGAGGACAGTTCCTGAGTAATTGTTGTCCGACTGAGCCTGAGATCCGGACATGTTTGAGTTCACGGGGATTTGTTCCGTTTGCATTGGGAGAGAAAGGTTTGACGGACGATTATTGGCGTTGGGCGATAGGTCACTGGGATTTTGGGTTTGACCTCCGTGGCCTTGTCCAGGGTTCTCACGCGATTTTGCGGATGAATTTGCAGTGTGCGTGATGTAGAAAGAGTGCTGGAGTTGAGGCTGACTTTGTTGTTGCAAAACCGAATTCCTTGGTTGGGACGGCGATGATCCGTGAGGTACGAGAACATTGTTGGAGCTAACCAACATGGGGAAGGATCCATCACAACCTACGCTGCCGTGCTTGTGCTCCGATTTTATTATACTAATAGAATCGGGCAGGGAAGACGACAAAATGGCATTAAAGGCACGAGGGCAAGGTCTCGAATTCGGTAAAACAAATTCATCAGGTTCGACGACTTCCTCCTTGATGACGATCGACTCGTCGATTTCTAGATCTTCATTATCCTGCAAAATAATCCGATCCAACAATTAAAAGATTACATTGAAAATATAAAATTTTAATTTAACAACTCGTGTGTGTTTTTAGCTCTTACATTGTCAGACAATTCGCCATCCCAAGACATTGGTCTTGGAGGATCATGCCGTCCGTTCGAGTCCGAATGATGTTGTCGAAGGACCAAGTCGTGGTCGTGGTTCTGTCGCTCCAACGAGCCATTGGATTGATGGTTTTGTGAGGAAATTCGGGCAATTTCTTC
The DNA here is from genome assembly GCA_034699705.1 of Hymenaphorura dentifera. Lineage (NCBI taxonomy): Eukaryota > Metazoa > Arthropoda > Collembola > Poduromorpha > Onychiuridae > Hymenaphorura > Hymenaphorura dentifera. The sequence continues at coordinate 3,770 of JAQGCM010002346.1, forward strand.
ATCGCATTCTGTCTCAATGCTTTCATCCATAATTCTCTTAATTTAGAAGAACTTGAATGATGGCAGATGAACAAATCCCAGAAACCTGTTTGAAAACAATGAAAAAAAAAGTTAAACAAAATGATATCTCTTGGTTCAATAAGTAGGCAATTGTTATTGCATTACGTGAACATGTCATTATTATTATTTCAATAAATACATATAAATGTCTAGAGTCTGGTCAGTGCGTCTTCGTCAGATTGAGTTTGAGTCGACTGGTACCATTTTATTTCATTCATGTTTTCATTGTGCCCTTTGGCTCCTCCTTTCATACCGTTTGCCGCAGGCCTGGGAATGTGGGAATTAATGTATCAGCCACTTATTTGAAGCATTTGCAGCGGCATCCGGCATTCATATGAAAGCAGATCTTCAAAAAATGGAGGCGAATCTTGCAGTATTTGGTTTCTCATTCAAAAGCAAAACCAAATTAGTGGAATTACAAGGATTCTTAATTTTTTTACACGTTACATTCATCATTCATGCGAAATGCGAAGTGCATTCGCAATTTATACAAAAAATGCAGATGCAGATGCAAATAATGGCGAGTGAGTTCGAGGTGTGCTGTTCGATCTTCGATGTGATCTGTGATGGTCAGATCAGATCCTCAATCTTTTGCAAAGAAAAAAAAATGTGTTGAATGCAATATAATCAACTGCAATTCAACTATTTCCACTTGCAAACTTGATCAAGTATATAATTTGCTAGCATTCAACTTTCAACAGCCATACCATGTTTTCATTCATTCACAACCCGACGTACATACGTATTATTAAATTCACTTAAGTTTCTTCAGTCATTCAGAAAATTTCAAGTGATGAAGGCGAAGGGGGTAATGTCATTCAATTTGGACACTGGCGATTCGGCATGGCATCGACATGTTCATTCAAATCTCAAAAAATGCAATGAAATTGAAGGCAAGCAGGACAGGATACTTTGGTTTTATAATTTCAAGGAACTTGAATTTGTTGTACAGCATTAGCCAGCAAACATCGTTCTTCTTGAAAAATACAATAATAAAGCAAACAAGGAAAGGTTGGTCAGACCAGACCAGATATGTAAAATGAATAAAACCTAACCAAAGTTTTTGCTACTTGTACCAACTAAACTGCAACTGCCAAATGCCAAGTAAGCTAAGCTGGGAATACACATTATTTGAGCACAATTTGCAATCAATTGCGAATTGTCTTTGTCCAGTAGTGGTGCCCTTGGGCGTGGGCGATGTAATGGTGGAGGACCGGTAAGGTGAGCTGAGGGTGAGACACAGACTGATCCTCAAAACAACCTTGATTTTCTTATTTTATCAATGACAACACTTCCCAAGTACAAAAACAACAACAATTGGGAGGAAAAGTCCTCGTTGTATTATTTAAGCTGAAGCTATTGTTTAAAAAATTAAAAAATGTCTTAAATGGCCGGAATTTACTACATTTGTAAAGGTTCTTAGGGCCAACTTGTGAAGATTTGCGGACAAGGTACGTTAGGATTCCAGACTCAATTTCCAATTTAAAACCGTTTTAAAGAGGTTTGGAAACTTTGGATTTGTCATTGTCAAGTCTCCGAAACTCCGGACAAATTATGGTTCTTCCGTGAAAACTGATTCACGTCTCTCAACACCAACCAGAACCAGAGTTGAATGCTTGATTTTTGCAATTTACTCCACAAAGTTTGACCAAAAGTGGCATTCTCAGTCTAGAAAGTCAAACTAAATTCATTTCATATTTCGCTCTTTATGCAAATTCTATTTGCGGAAACGGAGCGTAAACTTTTATTAATTGGATTTCGGTTGATTAAAATTAAAATTCCATAAACTTCTTTAACACCAACACCATCCATGTGAACAAATCGGCGAACTTGAAAAGGTCACACTTATGAATTTGCATCAAATCACTGCTAACAAGTTAAAACGTCAAAGCTGAATTTCTTAATCAAGTCAAATGTCAAACCCATGTTGTCATTCAATTTCAATTCAAACTATTTTCTTCAGTCAGCCCATACTCAACATCAGATTGACTAATTATGAGCGCATTTTGCACTAACCTAAGTAAGTGCATTTCAGCTCAATAATTAAAAATCGAAAGGAAGGACGAAACAAACAAACATATGCATAGGATCTCATGTTCAGTGCATGGCACTTTGGCACTCAATAAAATATTTTAATGCAGCCTCATCAAAATAAAATACTCTAGAGAGAGAGAGTGTCGAGGTCATGGGTTGGATTTGATTGTGGTTTTGGCAGAGGACAAAAGTTATGAAGTTATGTCATTAGCCTAAAGCCTATGCATGCATGCTCAAATTGCACAAGTTAACTAACAGAACGCACTCCCATTCCAATTCTAATTCTATCTAATTTTCATAGCGCATTCCTATAAATGCTCGTAATTGCATTTGCATCGACAGAATCGACACTGCACTCTGTAATTTTAATTTTAATTGTTCCTCATGTCCGCACTCTCACTCTGAACTTTGTACTGCAGTTGGCAGTTAGTAGGGGCAGCAGGCTTTCTCACACTCTTGCTTAAAATTGACGTACGTCATTAATTGAATGATATGCGGAATTTATTCATAGAAATGAAATGAAATGGAATGTACTGCTGCAAAACTGTTAACTGTAAAGTTTATTGAATGATGATGAGTGACTGCTGCCAGCAGTGACACTCTGATAATTATTGTTACCTCCAAAGGAGAGGTCAGAGAAGAGGTGAAGGTTTGACATTGATTTGGGAATTAATTGCATATTGCATCGATAATAAATTGCTGAAGGACGCATGACGGAAGGAATGCCTTTTTCAGAATTAATTGTGCCCAGCACCAACCAACACACACCCAAATGAAGTCTAAACTGATTATTTTAGTTGTAGTTCCGGTTGTCATTTTGCAAATTCGCAAATTTGTTCTGGAACATTTTATGGGTGCCAACTCTGCCAACTGTCATATTTCGGTCTTACGGTGTAAGAGGAATGAATTACACATTTTCAAGTCCAAGTTCAAAATGCTACAGGTTCTATTTGGAACAAACTCAAGAATTTAAATTGACAAAATGAGCATGAATGACAACTTAAAATTGCGGAAATAATCTTCTGAAAAGTACTTTTATTTAACTTGCAACACTCGACTCTAAGGATTTATTGGGTTACATTATATTTAAATTGGAATCCGAATCCGACCCAGACCATGAATTCTTCTAAAATGACCAAAAATTTGACACGATGATGATAAACTTTATAACCTTAAAAATTCATTAGCATTGAAACTAATAATTCATCTTGATTAGAATAGAATGCAACTACTTTACAATTCAAACCCCTATTTTCTGAGAAGTTCATGGTTGCCATAATTTGCCGAGGATGTCTGTAAAAACTCAACTGACTGTCCTGTCGACTCTTGAGTACTTTTAACGACAGAAATTGCCGGGTTTTTTTCCATATTAAATATTTACAACATATTTCCATATTTTTTCTTAGAAAGTTTTTGCAATGAAATACGTCGTAACGTAGCCTCCCTCGTATGTGGTATTTTCCTTTGCCGAACCGAAACTCGGTTACCGTTATTCCTTTAACGAGTGTGTCACAGATGTAAAAGTCGACGCCAAAAAATGATTCAGACAAAATTTTGAGAATTCATAGGTCAGTCAGAGTCAGAACAGAGTCAGAAAATGCATTAGTAAAGTAGGTCTTTGGTCTTAGAGTCGAAGAGGGTCTCGTCTCATTGTAATTTTTGCAAAAAGAAATTCATGACTAATCGGATTGGACCGAAGACTCACCTTTTGCATTTGCAGAATTTTGCACTCCCTTCGCATTCCGTCCGTTTCCTTTGTTCTTTTGCGTATCAGATTCCCGACCGACCCTTTTTTGTTTTTTGTGCAACACCCTTTTTCACTCCAACACAGAAGATTTCAACAATTTAGAAGCTTTTCAATGGATCCTCTTTTATAATTTTCGCATTTTTGTGTACATTCTTGAGCCCCGATAATGACAATGTGATGTGTTGCTTGGTTTGGGTGAATCCACCTTTGTTTAAATTAATTATTTTTAGCCCAGCAAATTTGGCATTTGGAGTAATTAGCTAAAGAAAGCACCAATAATATTTCTACACTTGCCACTTGCACTCTTTCTCACACTTTTCACCAAGCAGAAAATTAATCGTAATCCAATAAATTAACTTAATTAAAACTTGTGGCACTCGGATCCCAATCTCAACAGCAGACTCCACTTTGAATTTTAATTATTTCTCAACGCTCTGCAGTTTAACTTTGTAATAATTTGATGACCTTGACGCAGGCAGGCAGAGTTGACAGAGATCTTCTTCATGTGATGATGGATTGCACTTTTAGAACGCACTGTGACTGTGACACTCCGACGATTGCATACCCTCGGCACTCAAAATTATTTTGTATTTGGTAAATTTCCAAATAGCTCAAAAATTTGCAATTTGCAATCTTGTTTTGCACAGGTGAGTAGGGTGAGAGATGCGTTTGTCGGCTGCTTACTGATGATGTCGTATGAATCTGCTGCGCACTTTGTTTTGGGCTTCTCCAACAACTCATTAATTTTTAACAATTTATTGCGACGACTCACTCCCTTGGCTCTCTACCTTCTGAATGAATTAATCCTTCGTCTACGTCTGGCTCTATTTTTGCAAAGGTCAACAAACAATGCAATTGCAAAATGCAATGCAATGATCGAAGGATCGATTCGAAGAACCGAAATTCCAAATTTGGAAAATTTTCTACGCAGATAAATCTCAATCCGGATTTCCTTCCCTACAAGTCAAGCTTTAGTTTCCGACAACACGAGCAGGGTGAAAGTAGGAGCTCATCTGCTGCCCGTCAAATGAAAATCGAAATATCCAAATGCCAAAGGTGACAAATCAAATGCACTCGACGCTTGCTAAAATCCACAACCAGACAATGCAGAGTGCAGACTGCAGAGTGAGTGCAGTTGCAAAAATTGCAATCTTACAATGCAATGCAGTATGCAATCCCCCAAATAATTTGCACAAAAATCAGACGTTGACGTCACTGTTGCGCTTCGCTTGTTCCTTGTCGTCGTAGTGCAGCAGTTATTTTAGTCCAAGTCCGAAATTCGGATTCACAACAATCACAACCTCCACAACAATAGCAATAGCCGCTGACTTTCTTAACTTTCTTTGTTGCTCCGATCACTTTTGCACTTTCCCTTCTTCTTGTTAGAAACCAAAATGACATTTCCGGACCGTACCGGTCAAAACTTTACTAAATTAATTATTTAACCAGCCAGACAATCCACTTGCGCATTTCCTCTACCACTACAACAACGCCAAGCCAAGCCAAAGCTTAAGACAACTTCCTAAAATCAAATAATATAGTTATAGTTTTTAATCCGTTGGATTAAAAATTAGCATGAACCGTGAAATTCTTGCATCCGTTTCCGGTCGTAGCAATAGCAATAGCAATATAACTTTGTGTTGGACGACAGACATGTTGATCTCGTTTGATTCCCACTACTTCTGAGAGCTATACTAGCTCATTTTTAAGTTTGTTGGAATGGAAGAGATGTGAGTGAATGATGATGGAACAAAATGTGTGCATTCCATGCAGATGCAGACGGTGGAAAAAAGCAACTGACAATGAAAATTGAACCTAAAGGCCAACTTCAATGTCGTCCTCCCAATGTAGGCACCAACCCACCAGGCGCTAGCAGACGGAGACCGAGGCAAATGTTTGTTTCGACTCGTAGTCGTAGTCCGTAGTGCATACCATTTTCAAGTTCCCCTTTCCAAAGGTTATACATACTTTTTTTGTGGAAAGTTCCTGAGACTAACTGGTTGGTTGGTAGCCGTCGCCGGGCCGGGCCGGGCGTCGCACTTTTCGCACTCTCGGTAGTCGGTACCGTCAAAATTTTTGCTGGTTTGATAGAGAAGTACTTTCATTTTAATAGACTAATCGAGGCATGGCATTCGCGATGAGCATGAAAAGTATATTATTTTGCTATACATTACATGCGTATGCCATTGTCTAGGGTGTGAGGTCTGAGGCTTACATAGTTTTGTCAGAGGTGTGAGGTTTAGTACATTGTGGAGTGTTTTGAGAGAGCGAAGCGTTAGCATTTAGCATGTGTAAAGTGTAAGCCCTTAGTTTTGGGGTTGAGGTTGAGAGATAGGAATGCTTGGCTAGACTAGGACCTCAGAGACAGAGATAGAATAGAATTTATGTAGACTGTTGCAGGGCTTGAAGTTTTCATAAAATGCATGCTGCTGTCTCCACTAGTAGTACTGCATTGGATTTGATAAAACGGAAAAGACCTTCACCTTGAAAACTCGGAAAGCATGGCATCGGCATGGATCATGGAATGGAACCATGAACCTGAACTTTGAGTTTGGTTTTAGGAGGATATACAATATACATAGTACATAGTTTAGTTTGATATTTATTTGCTCGTTGGCGAAATCAAATGAGAATTTGAACTGCTGCTGATTACATTGCAAATTACAATATTTGCTTGCAAATTGCAAGTGCAGTTTCGACTTGCAGCCTGCAGCAGAGCAATTTTGGCATGCGATTTTGTCCTCAACCGGATGCATGAGTACAAATTTCGGTAAACTGCTACTAGACAAATCCACAAATCGATTAGAATGGGAAAGCGCCGGACGTGTGGACACGACAAGGCAATACAGTTTGACTTTTGACCTTTTGGACTTTCACTCTCACGTCAAACTCAAGCCAGGTCGTATGCGTCTATCTCTATATATGACAAAGGTCACGAACGAGTGTCGGATATTGACATATTCAGCATAAGATATAATGTGGCATTTGGTGCAGTGCACAATTGCAAGAATATCGGGAGTTATTTATCTTAATTGAATATTCTGCGAAATTTACTTCTCCGAATTCGACAATCGTTTTGATTTTGCCAGCAGCGGTTACTCGATGCAGCATCTCAAAGATAAAGATTGGAACAGACCATTCGATTCGCATTGTCTCTTCTGTTGAAATTGGAAAAACCTAATTTCATATTAGGAATTTTGAAGCTGAAGCTGGTTTCTTCTAATTTCGAATGCTAGCAAAAATTTCAGTTGCAAGAAGCTAGAACTAAAGCTAGAACTAAAATTCGCAATTTCTTTTTATATTTTGATTCTTAGACCATTCATACAACAAAATGTGTCCTTGATCAGATCAGGGCAGCAGCGGTTTCGCGACGACCAAGAATAAATGACAACTGGTTATAGCAGTTAGCAGGTTTTGACGAGGGTTAGTTGTTAGTCAATCCATCAATTGACTTGGCTTGTCATCATTAGATCAGCTGATCAGAACGCGTTGCTGGGTAGCGTTTCATTACATTTGTACTTGAAATGGAGTTTGACCTACATACATAGTGTAAGAGAATTGGACTTGGTTCACTTGATAAGGCGTGGACAATTCGACAGCCTGTGAGCTTATCGTCCTTTCAGAAGGTCGTTCGTAACTTAATCTTGTCATTAAATGGGTTGGGACTTTAGTTTCAGAGATTAGTAGAGGCCACTCCCGACTACGAGTGTCATTAGGAGTTTATGAAATACGAATTTTTAAGGTCTCTGGCGAGGCGAGGTCCACTAGTTTCCTTTTCCAGCGTGTATCCATTGTGGTTCAGCGTGGCAATGTGGCGTCGATTCTCGGGACCTTGCCCACAGGGAAGGAGTTGGATGAAGTTTTTTACTTGTGATCGTGGCTT
>JAQGCM010002347.1:0-11493 GCA_034699705.1 Hymenaphorura dentifera
TTTATAGCTTCATTGACGTTTCTAGTTAGAAATGAACTCGGAACACAATTGGAGCTAGAAGCAATAGCTTCCTCGTATGGAGGTGGAGCTTCGCATCTGTGAAAAAAATGAATAAAAAAAAATTTGAAACGATTTTGAAAAACAAATAATTTGAAATGATTTTGAAATTTTTTTTCTCGAAACTCCGCCCACTTCTCCTTTCTCTTTCTCACTCTCACTCTCGTCCACACCCAAACGGACATTTTCTCATTCCTTTGTTCGACTCTGTCTCTGGACCAGTCAAGTTCTCACCATTTTTTCTCCCGACAAACCAAACACACCAATCGTTCTTTTAAGAATCAGCTCTACTTCTTTTGCACTGTGCAGTGATTTGGAACAAAGTGACCCTGACGACCCGGCATTTCTTTTGGACATTTTGGATTTTTGATTGGATTTTCGGTGACATTCACCCTTGCGACTCGGAATTTTTATTTGGACTCTTTTGGCTAACGGATTGGATTTTTGTGACTGTGACCCTTACGACCCGGCATTTATTTTGGACTCTTTTGGCTAACGGATTGGATTATCTGTGACAGTGACCCCTTGCGACCCGGATTTTTATTTGGACTGATTTAAATAACGGATTGGATTTTCTGTGATAGTGCTCCTTGCGACTCGGAATTAATTGGGACTGATTTTAAATTTGGATTGGATTTTTTGCAAATTTGTGCCATGGCGAAGACAAAGAAAACTACGCCGGATTCAAGTGGAAGTGCCCAGGAATTTAAGTGTCACATTTGCGGCAATGTTTTCAAGTACAAGAAAAATTTGGTTCAGCATACCAAAAAGCATACGAACCCCAAGGTCAAGAAACCCAGAAAGCCCCGGCGGAAGTACGACTATTCCGACTGTGAGGGGGGCAAGGTCAAGTGTAATACTTGCGGAGCCATCCGGAATAATCGCAAAGATATGTCGAAACACTGCAGGCTTCATGTGGACGCCGCATACGCCAAAAAAGAAGATGACAGGGGAAAGGCTAGGTGGGCAGCTGCCAAAAATGACCCGGTAGAAATGAAGAGGATAGTCGACATTAGAGCCAAAGCAAGGAAAAAATTGAGAGACGACCAAGTAAGGTTGGAAAGTCACAAGAAAAAAGCAAGAGCCTACATGGCCAAACAACGTTTGGACCCGGCGAAACGGCTAGTTTTTGCAGCAAGAGACAAAGTCTCTATTGTGAGACATTCGCAAATGCGAATTTCTCTTTTAAGTCAAAATGTCAACAACGGTCCCAAACAACGGTCCCGTAGAATTTAACCCATAAAATGTACTTTGAAATTTTTAAGAGTTATTGTCGCACCTCCTAAACCAGACGAAAAAAAACAAACAAAGTTGAATCACCTTGGAGGAAAGTAAGAGGACGGCGGCTTCCACCAAGCCAGATATTGCGGTGGAAAAATGTGCCCAGCGTTGGTGGGCGGCGAACGGTCAAAGTCATACATGGAGTAGTCCAAACTTCTGGTGTCATCACATTCGTCACACATTTGCCGTGACCTCGCCTCTGCCGAATTCATACGACCTGTGGACATGCCCAAACCATATTTCACTAATTTCAGCATTTCGGGCTTGCAGATGGAGTCAGCAATTATGAGTTAAGCATCACTACTTTACCTCAGACCGAACGCTTAAACCTCTACTTAGCTAGTTAGAGTTACAGGAAAATCGACGACTTCAGCCAAATTACTTAATTACCTTGAATTTCCCGTTGCCTGAGTCTGTGAACGAGGAAGAATAAGAGAGACAGTGAAAGCATTGCTGTCACTGCAGCGATAACGACTTTCGGTATGACATCTCCAAGTTCCATGGAATCAATTCCCCCATAAGGCCCTCCGGTAGAAATTCCACCTCCTCCTTTTCCTTTATTGAAGGAGTCGTCCAAGCAAATGAAGTCACAACAAGTATTGCCTACTCGGAACGATTTGCATTCCTGAAAAAAAAAATATTTGACAAAATGTTAGCAACAAGTTAAACAATTACAGAACTTCAACGACGAAATTATTAAGCAGTGTTAAAAAGGCGTGGTGTACGAACTAATGATTGCTAATTATTAACCATTAAGAAATTCTTACCTGAGGTGGTGCACAAAGTACGGCTTTGCACCATTTTGACTCCCCATCTAAAATTGAAAACATAAAGCAAATTATATATAAATAAGAGTTTCTTTTGTAATACCCAGCACGGGCTTCAACGACTTTGGAGACTTTGGACGTGAAAGTTCAAATGAAAAGAAGTAAACTTGAAAGTTATTTTCAGGCGATAAAACTTGTAAAACCATGAAATAGTTTGTAGTGTTTGTGTGGGAACATACTTTTCTGCTCAGTTATCGGCTACTAACAACGTTTTGGAATTAAAGCCAACGATTTAAGATATTTGCCAGAAGATTCGTCGTTTTCAAGTTAGTTTCTTAGCCATAATTTGTCATTCCCGAACAGTATAAAATACAAATAATTGCCGTACCGTCACAAACGCAAAGAGTACATTCGTCAGGTCCTGGGACAAAGTGGACACCGTGAGGAATGATTCGTCTCTTGAGATCTGTGCAGTGCTTTCCAATTCCAAGTCCTCCAAATCCCCCTTCTGGAAGCGAATGAGTGATGAGCGTCGCGTTCTCCAGCAAGGGCACAGAAAACACATTCACGTGCACCGACATCCTCAACTATTCGAATGACCTCTTGACCTTTGGTCAATCAGTTTTCAGCAGTGCTCATAGCCATAGCTACATTATTCCTCCTCGTCACAGTTGCAACACTAATTTGGGTCTTCAGTACGACTGCAAGACCCGAAACCCTGAAAAAGTTGTCCTCTCGGAGTCTTGCAAAAGTTGTCCTCAAACCAATGTAAAACTCAGAAACATACATTTCAAACGCGGCCGGGCTTCCTCGCAGTAAATCAAGTGTGGAAAAGGATTTGGTTATGTGTGTTTGTGCGCCTTCTAACACTTTCTACAAAAATGATGTGTCAAATTGCGAAATTGATTGTTCATTGATGAATGATGATTTGATTAATTGGCCAATTAAGATTTGACAACTTAATTGGGATTCCTATCGGAATTTGAAGACTTTGAGTTTCCATCTCCCCACGAAAGCATTTTGCATATATTCAAAATACCTCGACTCGATTCGTTACCCGTTTCTTTCTTCTGAAGTTCTGATCCATTAAAAAAAATGGACATTAGTAGTTCGAGAGGGTACAATGTTTTATTATGCCAGCGCCTAAAAGTTACCTAAATAATACAGTTCATTTTATAGGTGTAAATATTATTATTCACCAGCAAATCATGGTATTTCAAAATTATATTCAAATGGTATATAATAAATTATTACACCGGCTGGGTTACAAATTGAAATTGAAGTAAAATTTTAAAGAAAATGCAACTTATTTTGCACGTCAAAAGAGGAAGTATTACCAAACTCAAACCACTTGTTTGTTCGTTTGGAAGTAAGAGTACTTAAAACTAGAGTGGTGGAGGAGCTGGTCTTGCAAATCGCTCCCTGTTATTGGAATGCCTTATGGGAGGAGAGGCTGTTGACACAAGCTGGGAAAAGTGACAAGGGCCACTTCCTGTGGTTACGACTAATCCACCCACTGGTGGAGCCACCCATCCATGACCATTGCAGAGATGACATCGGCTCACTGGACTTGGTGGGCTCATCATGTCTCGACCAACATTACCAATGTCATCTAGGATTAAAATTTCACCATTGATACTTTTCATCTCGCTTCGGTAACATCGGTCGCTCTTGAAGTGAAAACTTACCCGGACTCATGGGTCGTGAGCCAGAACCCGGGGAAGGCACAAATGGTCCAGGAGATGACCCTGGTCTTGGTCGCACAGGTACTGAAACCGTGTTGGTTGTGCCTCCAACCGCGGCGGACGAAGTAGAATGGGGAAGGGAAAAGCCAGTCGTGGAATGAATCGAACCTGCTTGTGTCAGTAGAGATTCGTGAAAATGTCGTTCATCCTCAATCTCCAATGATGATTCTGATTCGGACAAATGACGGCACAACGCTTCGCGTCTCTCCATTTCTAACTGAAGTCTACGTTGTAGCCGAAGGTTTTCATCACGAATCTGACGCTCTTCCATTGCGTAGTGAGACATTCTGTCAGAATCTGTGCTCAAACAAAGAATGATTACTGATTACTCTTCGAATTCACCTATGAACAGGGCACTTTCAGTTTTCAGAACTTACGATGTTGTTGCGCGACTGAAAGTTGAGCCTTTAGTCTGTCGACTTCACTTCTGAGATGTTGAACATTGCCACTGAGCGTCACAACGTCGTCATTGCTGCCGGAATTATTTCTAGACTGATTAGAACTATCTGAGTGCGCACTGTTGTCTTCATGACTTAAATTAAGACTTAAGACTGTGCTGTGGTGAGGACCACCAGGTCCACTTCGGCGGTGAACAGCATTGTCACCAATACCAAATGACAAGGAGAAGGGTCCAGTCGGGGTTCCCAATGCACTCGCATTTGGATTTTCCACTTTACTCTGTAAGCTCCTAGAAATGTTTAGATACAATGATGTACCAAGACCGTCACCGTACTCTTAGTCTAATTTGGTGATGTTTCAGTAGAGTAGTTTCATTTTACCGTTTCTCAGCTTCTAATTTGTCCATTCTCTTCCATAAACGGTTGACCAAAGCCTCCTGCTCTTGTTCTAATGTATTCTCCAACTCGACTTTTTCACGTCTTAATTGATCCAAATTGCTTTGCTTTGCATTTGTTTCAGCTTCCAATTTTTCAATCTTCCTCATGAGTTTATTGACAAGACATTCCTGCTCCTGTTCAAGCGTTTGCTCGAGCTTACATTTTTCAGACCGGAGCTTTCATGAAATTGGGCAAAAGTGTAAATTAGTACCGTTTGGATGAGACTCAAACTCTGTAAATTTTAAATCAATTGCCTTAAGAATAAAAAATAAATACCTGGTTTAGCTTTCGAGATAAATCATTCGTCAAGCATTCTTCTTCTTGTTCATAGTGATGAGCTAATGTTTCTTTCTCCTTTTTTAAAGCTTGAATCTTTTTCAACAATGTATTTGATATAAATTCTTCCTCCTGTTCAGCTTTGGCTTGCTAGAAATTCAAATTTTATATTAGCACACACATTATTAAGTTTCGTTCGCTGTGGAACAGAACTGAATTACAAAGTTATTATTCACGATTCACTCACAATGTTAACAGACGCTTGTCTCAAGGACCTGTTCTCTTCTTGAAGAGATTTGACTCTTAATTTGAAGGTATCGAGCTCAACTTTTAGTACTCGATTGTGCTGCTGGAGAGATTCAATTCTTTTGTGGAGTTGTTCTCTGGTCACTGGTGACGGCGGCATCATGATTGGCCCACCGTCAATCGAGCTTGAGTCACTTTCACTCGCGCTGTCCGCCATCCTTCCTCTGCCTCCTAAGGTAAAGCCACACACAGGTCAAAGGTGCCGGTGCTGACTCTCCCAAATTTTGTCCAAATCCCTGCAAGAAAGAATCGTTTGAGATGTGCGAAATGTAATGCAATGTACAATTTCAGACAGATTTAGAAAATCTACGAAAACGAATAAAAAAAGTTGTACTCCAGTTTGTCAGCTAGTCAACTAATGTTGTCAACCACTGTCAACTGTAGACTCTTTGAACTTACGCACGGTATGTAAAGCGAAATATGCGAATGTGAATTTGCGAATTTAAAATTACGTATTGTGATTGATATTATTAATGCCAATTTAGTGAGGTGCAGACTGCAGATTAGTGCAGATACTGCAGAACGCAGAAGAGCTAATGCAAGGTGTTGAGTCTGGTCCTAGCCTAGTGTGTCTGCCTAGTCTTGTTCAGACTTCAGAACCGAGCCAAACAATGCAATGCAATGCAAACAAATGGCATGAGCATAGCAAGCATGAGCGCCGTAGCCGCAGATGAGGCATGGCAGCTCAGCTAAAGATCTCCACTCCTCCAGTCCAGTCGTCCATAAACAAAGAGAGCGAGCAGATGGAAAACATTCACGCAGATCCATGTTAAGGGCAGTGAAGGAAAATTCTCAAAGGCCAGAGGTGCACTTCAAAAAATTGAGGCCCTACGCCCTACTATTGCTTTCATTTTAATTTAGTAATCACCAGCCAAAAAATTGAGGCACTTCCGGCCTTCCACATCTCCTTGGCAACGGTTGCAACTTTGTTATTTCCTAGTTATACTGTTGAAAAGGCTGAAGCGTTGTCAAAGGGCCGCGGCCTTGGGAGAACCAACTGATTAATTGAATGAATGGTATTTATAGTTTTTTTAAATGAAAGCTGCAGGGATTAATTAATATGATTAGAATTTTTAACTTCTTGATACTGATTTTACCGATCCGACCTTCGACCTACACATCTAAAAGTTGGTCTGCCAATTAGTTTGAATAAGCCGCAGTGTAGGTGCACAGTCACTTTGAAAGCAAAAGCATTTGCGAATTTTTTCGCAGGAAAATGAGCTTGAGATTTGAGATGATGCTTGAAATTTGAAATTGTCCACTGGATCAAGAATAATATGATTAGGCTGATGGCTGAGTTGGGTTGAGTTTAAGTGAGAATTAGAATATGTTAATGCATGGCACAATTTTGTATGCTCGTCGAATCTACATCCTGTCCTGTCGTAATCTACTCATTTCAGCAAAGAATGTACATATTTCATGAAAGTAATCGATTTTAGGGGTACTTAAATAAGTATGAGTATAAGTACGAGTTACGAGGAAATCCCGAAAGAAACGTATAATTTCATTTCTGCAAGAAAGAAGGATACCATCTCGACAATTTGAATAGAATATGCTACTCAGATTTTCTGATTTTCAGGGAATTTTGGTTTGATAGATCCTAAATTTTAGCAAACTACGCTCTGAATAGGAGCAATGTCAAATGTAGTACACCACCACCATGGTTGTTTTTTACCACCATCATACACTACTGCATTAATTACGATCTGATTGGTACTGGTGTTGGCCGTGTTGGAGTGTAGTTTATTATTTCGCTGAGATTTAATGTTGGTTGTAATTGTAATTGTACCCAAAAATTATGTTTGTTATGTAAATGCTTCATTTTGTTGCTTGATAAGATGAGTAATAATTTGAAAATTAGTTAGATATTCCCTTAGAGTTCACATTACAAAGTTATGTATGTGTAATCTTAGGATTTTTCTGTCCAGTTTGAATTTCCAATCTCAATCTCCTGTTTTACCTGGTCGTTTTTTAGTTTCCTTCCCCACTCTCACGATTGTTTGGTTTTGCAATGTTGCGAATTATTGTTTTGCAAAAATTTCACTCTGTAAAACACTAGCTTACTTAATTGACGTTACAGGATACACAAGTTACATGTAATAATTACCGAATCGCTTGCAATTCTTTGCACGATCACTGCACTGCATGCCGCTGCTTTTTTGTCAATTTGACGTTGTAGTAGAGCTGGAGTCGTGTACCGTACCGACCGAACGACTCTACCGACTACCGACTAGAAGCATAAGCATAACATTGCAAAAAATTGCAAACGAACTGCCGCAAAGTTTGGTTTGTAAATTATTGTAAGCAGAGTAAACGTCAATTTGTCGTTTTCGATGTCGTGCTTATTTGCACTGGTAGCCCTAGGGTGCGGGTGTAGAGTAGACTCTCTAGACTAGAGTGATTTTGTGTTCCGAATCAATTTTAATTCTATGTTTCTATCCAACATACAGAAAAAGAGCATTTGCAAACTTTCAAAAACACAGTAACCGGCAGTCAGCCATAAAATTAAGTGTTAAAAGTGTATCTAAATGGTGTAGTGTAGAGAGGCTCCAACGTCAACAGCAATTCTGTCTATCAGTAAGTCGAAAACATACAAATTTATCCTACTCAACAGTCAACAGTGTAGTGAGTTTTTCTGTATTGACAATTTCGAAAAGCTTATCGTTTTTATATTTCATGTCATAAATAAATTACGTCATAGTCGTCTGCTCTGGTGCGGTAAGTCTCCCAAGCGTTTACATATGTAATTTTCGAATTGTTAACGCCGTGGTGGTGAAAATATTGTTTTAAAAGTACATTTCGAAATTAATTCGAAATGTATCCAACATTGCCTGTCGAAGTTATATCTATAATCTTTTTTTTTTAAATGTTTCGATTCGTTCACATGAAACTTAAGACAAATCAAGAAATAGCCCGCTTTGAACTTAGCTTACTTTGCCATCTTCGTTTGGACTGAATTGGTTGCTCTGTCGCTGTTCTATCGAATTTTAATATCATGAGCAATCTAATAAATCATATTTAATACTTGTTATCATTTTCAGATTTTCACCGCCGTCAACTCTTGAGACTTTGAGTTTTGCGAGGATGGACTTGGACAGTCTCTCCGATTTGTCGAACAATTTGGTACACACTTAGCTTCATTTCATTTCGATCTTTTATTATAGTGATTATATGCAACGTTACAAGTACATTGTAGCTTAGCACTACTTTTGTAATTATGTAAGCTTCAGGTTGTAAAGGTAAATTAAACCGTGGATTTGATATTTATACTCTCAGATTCTACTCAAAGTATTGGACAATTTGGACTTGGCAAGCTTGAAAGTAGCTCGACTAGTTTGTCAAACATGGTTGGAATTGTCTTCGCCAATTTTATTAAAAAAGTCATGTCTTCGTCTCAGGCAATACAGAGATGAAGTGTATCATCTCAATTCTTTTTTCAATTCAGCCTCGAGCAACGAAGACTATTTCATTAGTAATGTTAGCTTGGAAGGATTCGATATAAATTCTACCGCTGTTGAGCTTTTCACCAAAATCGGCTCCCGGATTCAAGAGCTCGTATTGCTAAATCCTAGAATTTCCAACCCACAATTGTTCAGAGATGTGTTATTCAGGAAACTGCCGAACGTGAAAAGAATTATATTGCATTGTGGTGTTAGCCAAAGCACAAGACAAGAACAAAACTTTAAATTGAATTTGAAGGGGGACTCATCCGAGAATCAATTTCCCATTAACTTGAATTTGTACCATTTTTCTGTTCATCATCCTAACTGCCTACCCATAGACTGGGATCTCTTTTTTGCAACATTTCCTAGGCTGCAAGTAAGAACTACTTCTACTGTACACTTATCATCTCAGCTATTAGAAATTGCAGGCGATTAATTGCAATTCTGTTTTTTTTTATAACTACCAAGCAATTTCATGCGTTCTCAGGAAGTTGTGAATTTGGTCAACACATCGTACAAGCAATGTCCTCCGCTCGCCAAAAAATTTCAGGAACTTTGGGATTGGCAAAGCTTTCTTTAACTGCCAAGTAGGTTTGCTTTGAATTGTTCGAATGTTTTGAGGCTTTTTTAATATTATTATTTTTAATATAACAAATTTTTGTATATTCTTTTAAGAGATCCGCCAAGAGATGGTTGTGATGATTGGAAGATTGTGTACGATACAATTCGTGCGATGGATTTGCCTCTGCAAGAAATCAAAATAACCGTGCATGATAATAAGCAAATTAATCCCATTTTCACCAAATATAAGGACACACTTACGGCAGTCAAATTAAATGCCGAAGACTACCCAAATCATACGCAAGCTGCTCTATTTTCTGCTCCATTGAAAAATCTCAGATATGTAGAAATGGATCCGCCGATATTCCATAATTTTGAATTTCTTGTCCGTACGAAGGACTTGCGATCTTTAAGCATTATGAATAGCTCCATAATAGTTGGTGCTTTGGAAGAATGGGCACTAACAGCAAACTTAATACCGAGTGGATGCCATTTAACGTGCCTAAAATTATTATCCACATCCGGGTACTTAAATGCAATCACTGTTGAAGCAATTACTAAAACTTTTCCAATGTTGAACAATCTCGCTTTAAACCTCGACGATGCGAGCATCAGAGTGATTTTCACAAATTTGAAAGGCTTGAGAAGACTTTCTGTATCCGGGAGCTATGTCTCCGACTTTGGAATTACTGGACTTCAGGAGATTGACGAAACGTTAGCGTGTCATGACATTGAATCCAGCAGGATTTTGCCCTATATTGGAGATTTACAGAGTACGACTTCTATTATTGCATTTTGTTTTTTCGTTGTATCTAGTTGTGGTGATGATATTTGCTATTGAATTACAGAGTTAGAAAGCTTTGAATTGAGCGACGAATATTACGAACATGTATCAGATATTTCAATACGACATGGCCTTAAGAATTTGCCCGAATTGGTTTTCGTGGCAATGCCTCATACGAGAGTAAAAATTTTTGGAATCCCAATTTTGAATTTTGATCACTAGTTTTTTTTTATTGATCAGTAGGTACTTATAATAATATCAAGGTTCTTCTATAGATTTCGAGGAATGGAATTGAGGATCTAAGAAAAATTGGAAGAGAGAATTTGAAAATCGCATTCAAACTTGAGCCACTGGAGCGTATTCATATGGTAAGCCTTTTTCACTTATCGTCTCTTGCAAGTGAACTTTGCTCCTATTGATTTCTTCATAAATGTGTAATTTTGACAAATTGCCCTTTCAGCTAAACCAGCCAGCAGGAAGATGTTTCAGTACACTGTCTGATCAATTGGTCACAGGAAGTCGTATTTCAATTTATGGCACAATTCTTCCATCAGCCTACAGGTAAGACTTGTTCGATTTTTATTGTCCGTAAACCTTGCAAATTTGATTTCAATCCGACATAATTTTGTCTAATGACTGAAAAATACAGAGTTGGGATTAACCTGAGAGCTGGAGCAGATTCAGCAGATGTTGCGTTCCACTTCAATCCGCGGTGGGATCAAGGCGAAACAGTTCTAAATAGTTTCATCGATGGAGGTTGGGGTGAAGAAGAGAAATACTATTACAAACGGTTGTACCCAGGCATCGATATTTCCTTCCGAATTACTTGTCAAACGGAATCATTTCTGGTAGCCACAGATTTATTTCCACATTTTAATTCATAGTAATTTATGCTTCTACGCATATGAGTCTTCCAAATTTTAGGAACTTTCTTCTTTGTTTTAGATCGAATTGAACGACTTCACAAAGATCACCTACCGTTATAGAATCCCACTGGAACGGATTTCTGAAGTGGAAGTGTGGGGAGATTTGGATGTACACCATATGGTTCTGTGCTTGTAGACAAAACAATTTGTTTCATCGGTGTGTCTCACATAAATTGAAACTTTAATACGAAATCTGTTTCACTCTTCGGAATTCATTCGTATTATAAACATAAACCAAGGCAAATTATTTAATTGAATCATATTTCTAGGCCTTGAAATATTTGGCATACAGTAAAACTAATGTGGGCGAACTAAATAAATCAACGTATGTATTGTCGATTGTCGAACCTCACGCAAATTAGGGTGTCATTGAATAAGATATGAATAGTCATATTTGCAAAGAGAATTTACGTAATACTGTGTGCACGTGATTGACCTCGAAAAATGTTAATTCTCCTTGCGTATTGTACGAAAGCTTCTGCTGTGCTCAACGTCGCCATTTTACTGAAAT
>JAQGCM010002348.1:0-11491 GCA_034699705.1 Hymenaphorura dentifera
GGTCGATTGTGTCGCATATGTCCTATTCGTTCTCATTTCGTGCATGCTCTTTAATGATCATTTGATCATTTTATTTCTACTCATCCTCATTCATCTGAACCAATCTTAAGAGAGCAACAAAGTCTTGTCGAAGCTAATACGACTAATGCACGTGTGCATTCAAAGTTGTTTTCATTATAGGCAAAAGTAAAGACAATGCATTGATTTCAATGATAAAATTGTAACTAAGCTGTGCTGTGGAGCTAGAGCTAGGCCAAATGTACATGTTGAGAAAGAAGAGCAGCATATTCTTGGAATGAAGATGAAGCTCTGAGCTTTTCTGGCTTTTGGCCTGAGGAAATCTTCCAAAGGAATTGTTCAAAATTTGTTGGTTAACTCATTCCTATGCATGCAATGTGTGCGATGTGTGCAATGTAGCATGCGGATTGTTGTTGTTCCATCCCCCATCCACGATTAAGTCATTAAAAGAATAGTCAATCCTATTTTATGATTAGATCGAACAGAGTCAATAAATCACAAATTTTAATTGGTTACAAAAACTACAAACTACAAACTGATGTTGTTTAGAGTATTGCTTACAATTTGGTCTGAGAACTTCTCAAAGCCAAGCCAAATGCTCACTCAGATCGAACCTGAGTCAGAAAAGGGAGGAGATTTTAGTTCTCCGGTGTCAGGAAATAAATTATTGTGTCCTGGATATGCAATCCCCAAATGCCAATGCTGTAGAGTAAAGATACGTGAGGGCTGATTGGATTTAGCCGCGCCCTAAGCAGTACGTATTCTACATTGAGTTTTACTAGTTAAACTTTTACTAAATTCAATAATTTATTTTATTTTGTGTGCTTAATTTTTGCTGAAAATCACAACAGAATGAGTCAGATATTTTGTTGACTCACCTCGGTATCGCTATACGGTATTTTTTAGTGGCTTTAAGAAAACAAGTCGTCTAGCTAAAACATTGCAACACACCTTTTGAGTTTTGACCGATTGATGGGTTTTATATTCCTAACATTTCAATTGAGATTTTTTGGCATTGTCGAATGCCTGCAGCCGAATGCCGAAATGCTTGGAGTGCATTGGAGTACATTTGTATGCGACAAGGGCTGTGGTGGTTTGTAATCTCCATGTTTAGCAGGGACTTCCTTTTACGTTGTAATTGCCATTAATGGTCTCCAATCGTTGTTAGTTATCTTCGTTTGAGGACTCCAATGCCATAAAACAGTAACAATGTCACGGGATATCATTCCGCCTTCCTTTCCGATGACGAAAACGGTGAATGAGTTTACTTATTAAGTACTCCTGGACAAAAAAAAACTGCACCTGACCTGATCTAGTTGCAAGATAGCGGGCCACCGGCTTCCTTTGTGGAATAAAATAATTGTGGTTCAAAAAAATATCATCATCTGGCCAACCAACCTGATCTCCAAGCCAAAACCAAACCTTTAAGAGTCGAGTATGTGTAATTTTGGTGGCAAATTTATGAGCCTACTAGTAAAAGCTTAGTTAGTTAGCCAGCGATTCTACTCAATTACATGCGCACAGTTTGTACAAATATGCTAATTTTTTTTATTAATATTGCTGGGGTTGATTCTTGATTCTGATTCACAGCAATCTTCACGTTTGGCATGAAGACATCAATGAAATCTCCAGGAAGCAAGACACTGCAGCCAATTCGAGCCAGGAATTCCGTCAAATGCAAAGAGACTCTTCGGCTGTGGGCAACTCAGACAATTTACCTGCGGAAGAAGACATTCCAACCCTCAAACCCTTGCCAGCATGCAATCAGCTCCCTGGACTCACTCAAGCACAAATAGACATTTGTATGGTTTTTACGGTGAGTTTTACGACTATCAGGCACACAACAATACTACACCGTCAGATTCATTTATGGACTTTCTTGAATAAATTAAGCAACTTGCTGATTGGTGACATTTCTTGAGAACCGTTTTGGAATTCTCTTAGAATTTGACACTTTTAGAAGTAAATTTTCACAGCAGACTCGCGTATGGAATTGAAGAAATTGTAGTCAAAGCGGAGAAGTAAAAGAAACGAAAGTGATCGAATAATTTCTAGACGTCTCTCGCTGTCTCGCTTAGGAACTGTCTCAAATTAAAAATATTTTAATCAGAATCAGGCCGGACCTCCTGGCGTCATCCACTTTGTCTTCCGCGAGATTCTCTTTCTCGTAAAGTGCAAGGTGTCCAAAATAAATTGAATCCATTTTCCTTTTGAAGAATTAACTTTTAGCTTGAGGGATCTAATCCATGATTCCACTCACGCACGCACTCAGCCACGCATCTAAGTCTACGCACAAAAGTGCGTAATCCTTCCTAATTGCAAGAAGTGTTGAAATCGTAAGAATTTCTGTGAATGCAATCCTTAATAATATTTCATCTTCTTAGAGAAATATCTCATGAGATTATTATCTTTGACGAAAGGAGCTAGAAAACCCCATCATTTCCATTTCCAAGTTGAACTTCAAAGTTTTTAGAGTTAAGACGATTTGCAAAAGAAGCCAAACGAGAGAAAAGAAATGCAAAGAAAAAACACACGTCTGGTGCTGGTGCTGGTAGAAATGAAAATGAAAAAAGGGTGGATTGGATTATTAAGAAGGCTTAGCAAACCATGAACGGAACTTTTGACTTGTTTATTTAGTGAATCGTGAAACCTTTGATCTTTGACTTGTCGTATTTTCCATCTTTCAGTTTTAACATCCCACACACCGACCGAACCGACAAAAACCAATGGGCGGCAAAAATGTCTTAACTCTAACACAGAGCACAGTGCGAGCAGAAAGGCTTTGATGCTTGCTTTTTTATCGAAAGAGCCAAAAGCCGCGGATTAAAGAAAAGCCGTTCTAAATCTAAACATCTTAGAGAAGATCAAAAAGCCGAGATGCGCTTTTCCAGACAGCAGTGTTTCTACTTCTGCGAGCTATTTAATTTCGTGTTTGAATCAATCTCGGAATTTTAGGATTGTTTGCGTAAAATTGACAGAAATTTCAAATTGAATGTAAAAAATTTTAACTTTAATTTTTTAGGATCATATGCGAGCCGTTATTAATGGAGCTCAACTAGGACTTTCCGAGTGCAGATGGCAATTTCGACATCATCACTGGAATTGCTCTTCGCCGCCGCCGCCGCCACAAAAGTTTTCCATGATCGAAAAAGGATCGTCGAAAAAAATCCTTACCAAAGATCCTACATTTCCACTTCGTACTTCTGCAATAAGCATTCCAGGCGGTTCCCGCAAAAGAAGTATTGCACAATCAATTAGTGACAATTTCGACAGTACTTGGAATGAATTGCTCAAGCAAGGTGACTAAACTCTTCCAATTGCCAATAATCAACGTTCGACGTGTACCCACCAGAAATTTTTAGTAAAGTGTTGAAATGCCTGATTAATATGACAGGGTCGAAGGAAGTTGCGTTCGCACATGCTGTTTGGAGTGCTGCAGTTACTCAAGCTGTCGCAAAGTCATGTCGGGATGGATCCCTCGCTTCATGCACTTGTGGCAAAACTCCGAGACCTCCAGATCTTAAGTCCGAATGGAAATGGGGTGGTTGCGGAGATAATTTGCAATATGGATACAAGTAATCGAAAACAAACGAAGGCACAGTATTCTTAATGCTTCGCAGAAAATTGCTTACTTGATTTTATGGTCGTTGTTCACAGATTCGCCACGGATTTTGTGGATAGCCGAGAGAAGGAGAAAGGACAAGAGAAACAATTTCACGCCAAGTCTTTGGTGAATTTGCACAACAATGAAGCCGGGAGAAGGGCAGTGCTTAAAAGAACTAAAATTATGTGCAAATGTCACGGAGTTTCTGGCTCGTGCATTCTTGTCACTTGTTGGCATCAAGTACCATCGTTCAGAGAAATCGGTAAACAAATTGTACAAAAATTATTCTTTCCAATTGCTTTCATTCTCGTACATAATTTTCTACAACATTTGAAAAATTTTGCTAAAATTAGGTGATCATCTTAAGGAAAGTTATGCAAAGGCAACTCTTGTCAAAATGAATCGACGCGGTCGCCTGCAAGTAAAAAAGTCGGGCGTGAAGATCCCTTCAGTTCATGATCTTGTCTACATCGAGAATTCTCCAAATTATTGTGTGCAAAACGAGACACTCGGAATATTTGGTGAGACCAATACAATGTTTATAATGGTTTGTACATAAATTGTCCAAAATTTAAAATTTTGTATTTAAATAAATTTGATTCTTCCAAAATCTAAAGGTCCATCTGGAAGAATCTGCAATCGAACGTCAACTGGACCAGACGGTTGCAAAAGTCTTTGCTGCAACAAAGGCTTTTCAACAACTATTGTTAAAAATACGCATCGCTGTAACTGCAAATTCGTTTGGTGTTGTCACGTTGTTTGTCAAGAGTGTAAGAAAACACAAAAATTAAGTTCATGTAAGTAGTAAGTAGTGTGCTAGAAAATAGTTAGAATTTCTTGGAAATGTGTACTTAAATCAGCCCAGTGAACTCTGTACAGATTAGTTTGTTGATCTGGCTTCCACATCGATGTAATGTACTTTGTAAATCCACGTTTAGCGAGCCATTTAGCTGTCAATTGTGTTCATGTGATTTTTTAAGGTTTTTTAAATTCAATATTAAAGATGTTTTCGTAGTTCGTGTTTGCCTGCATTCGGGTTTTTTTGAATTATTCTAGTTCTGGCCCTAAGATTATTACTGAAATTGTATGAAAACTGGTCTAACCTCCAACAAAAACTCAATGCCTTAAATCAAACTGAAGTGCAAAATGGACTTTCCAAACTGTGAATTGAAATGTTGAAATTCTGTTTCGTCCACTTGCTACGTACTAAACAAATTCAATTCAAGGTCCAAGTCGTAAAATTCGTGGATAAGAATATTTGATTGTTTAATATTTCAAATTATAAAACACGTTCGTCTTGGGTTAAACAGATTGTTTTTTAACTTTGTAAAGTCGTTTGAAACGGCTAGACATGTGTGCCTTTGTACTCATCCGTGAGTTTAACCTTTTCAAACCGTTTGATTTCATCCTTTATTGCTTGAATAAGTGGAACGGCTGGATCCGTGGACGCTTGGGCATGACTTGGTCCTGGGAGCATTGGAATATCCGGATAGATGGGATAATGTGGGAATAGTGGAATTGAAGATCTTGCAATTGGCTGAGGATATGGATAGCTTCTATCACTCGTTGTGGGCACTGTGGTCGAGGTCACATCGGAATCATCAGGCTTTTCATCTCTCTCAAGAATTGCCTGGACCCCCTTGTCCTGTCCTGCCAAGTGCTGCAGGGTCGTCGATGACTGGGATTTGGCAGAATGACAACGGCGCTCTGAGGAATCGGTCCAAGCGCTTCTTGGCCTTCGCTGACTGGCCGATTTTGGACGTGTTTGCTGGACAGATTCCTCATGGATGACATGGGTAGAATATGGTCGATGGACTTCTCGCTTTTCAATTTCATGTGTAACTGACACTTTTGCTGATTTAGGGCGTGCATTCTCACCGTCGTCTTCGTCCTCTTTTTTCCCTAGAAAATGAGAATATCCAAGTAAAATCACTTTCGTTATTTGTAAGAAAGAATGGCGATAATTTGCAAAAATTACCCATGACATTGAATGCATCATCTAGAAATTGGTGGAACCGTTTCCGCATACGTCCAAGGGGGTTACTTTCACCAGAAGATTCCCCTAGTCGTGTCGTTTCGAAGATTTCCTCTGCTTCCGTTAAATATACTGACTCTGAGGATAATTTATGAGGTCTAGTCGTCCGAGGTTTTGGCTTGGGCTTCGTCTTTACACGAACTCTTGACCTCGTCGGAGTTTGAACTTGGGCATCTTTCTTATGTGGGGAACCTGGTCGATCGGACAATCCGAATTCTTCCAAACTTTCACTTACTTCTCTGTCTTTTTCCTCAAGACTCTCAAGAGTATCTATTTCTTCTCCGTCAGTTGTTTGCAAATCGGTGACTTCATCTATAGTCTCCGGTAATTGCAAACTGGACGCTGATTGACTCTTTCGTTTATCCTTCAAGCTGTCTCGAGCTCCTGTGTCTAATTTCGGATCAATTTTAGTGGATTGTCCTGGAATTGTTCTCCTGGACTTGGCACTTCCGCTTCGGGAAACTGGATCTTCGCAAATGTCTAAATGGCCGAGAGTAACTTTGTCACGTGACGCCGATAAGGGTCTCAAATCCTCTCCGGATTTATTGAGGACATCGGTGGCTTCAACGTTTGCCGATTTCCCAGTCTCAGCGTCAGCCGACCTTCCGACTTCCCTATCATGGCCACTATCGACGACTCCTGTTCTTCGTCGTTGGCGTCGACTTGCAGAATCTTTCCTTTCAGTCCTGGACTCCGGTACCTCAGTTTTAGTTTTTCTGAAAGATTCCTTTTTAGAATCTTGCTCCCCCTCAACTTTTCGTGATTTGCGTCGACGACTGGCTGACTCAGGCTTAGATGGAGAAGGTGAACCGTCACTTTTATCAGTGTTCGAAGAACCTGACGATTTTGATGCGTTTTTAACAGAGGATGGCAGGACGTCGTTGGATTCACCCTTCGACAAAACGTTGCGCAATTCAGAGGCGAGCGATTTTTGTCTTTCACGTGGCGATTCGGGGCGAACTATACCAGGGAACACGGGTGCTTTTATTTTTCGTCTGTCTTTTCTTGGTGAGGGCGACGTTTCGCTAAGGACCTTTTCGGACCGCCCGCTGTGAAGGTGGACGCGGCTCTGCAACAATTATTAATTATTTTAGAATGGCGAAATTTTAATTAGAAATAGAAGTATCCAAAATACTACTAATCTATAGAGAGGGGAAACTTTCTATTTAAAGCCATTCGCAGAATACGATTCTAGACAGCACGTACCGACCCTTAAAAAGCTTATCAAATCGAACCCCAGCCCCATCAAAAACTACACTAAAGAACTATTTCATTCCGTACTAGCTATGAAAGACTAATAAAACTCATTTTACGGCAGAGCTGAGTACTGAACTGCACTGGACTAAAGAGAATTACAGAAAATATCACCACAATAATAGCCAGACTGCAAGAATCAAAAAGCACAAACGGGTGAAAGTACAACGTTACTAAGTTTTACTCAAATTCCAACTTTAATTTCCTAAGAACTTCTCAAAATTGTCGTGTACCGGGGACCCCAGAAAAACGGGGTTGATGACGCCGCCCTCAATACCTGGTAGTGACCTGGATGGACCAGGTGTATTGTCGCTAATAGCACTTCGCTTCGTTTTCCAAGCAAAATATGTTAAACCAATTAGAGAAACAATAAAAGCGAAAATGGCAGCGATGGCCACGATTAACCAAGGGGAAATTCCAGCTTTCTCAGAATATGACATCTCCTTTGATGGATATGAGACGAGGGCTGAAAAAGAAAAGAAAATTGGATCATTCAATTTCCGGTGAAATTACACGTTTCCTGGAATCGGAAATTGTACCTTCAGCTTTGGTAATTACTTCGTAGCCGATCTCATGTTCCATTTCGGACTTTGTAACCAAATCTAAATCCTGGACGGCAGAAGAGCCTGGAACTGGATTTCCTTCGGCGATAACAATGTAATTCATACTCACACTCGATTGGGATGGGTCTGACGTTACGTTAACGATGGACACGGACACATTCATAGTGGTCGTCGCCAGAGACTTAATCTGACTTGCGGATAATCCCTCTTTTAAAAACACCCATTCAAAGTCCAAATCCTCCCTCTCGTGTTGTTTAGTTGAGCGACGCTTTCGTTTTCGATGTATCGGCGGCAAATCGCCATCTTTCTTCATGACCCCTAAAGATGACATAAGATGCCTCTTAAAGGCCGACGCGTAGACTCTTGCCAAATTCTTCTGCATGGGACCTTGAAAATCTGAAGAATAAGGCTTCACTAACGACGAATTTGCTTTGATGACCGTGTTCACCCAATAAAGCCTATTTGTAGATGCTGCGGCAGAAATTTCCGGCTCAATGTCTGCGGACGGCGTTGGGATCATTTCAGTCGGAACTGCAGAAGATGGAATCACTGTCAGAGTTGGACTCATTGTTGGCGTGGCACTTATACCAGGAGTACGACTAGTTTCGAAAAAATTTGACGAAAATGAAGCCTCTAGCAAAGCCGAAGAATCGACAAGTGCAGGTGTCGACACAACAACTGTCGGAGTCAACTCAACTGGGATCACAGTCGTTAAAACTGTCGAGTATAAAATCATTGTTTTTGTTACTCGAATGATTTCGTCAGGTTGGTCGCCATTATCTTCCCAGGCTAATCCCCCGTCGTCTTCCGCAGGGAATGGACCCTCCCCTGATCCAGTCCACATGAAATCCTCCAACCTATTTATACAGTTTTAGTTGATGCAATGAAAATTAAAAGGCCTAATTGATTTTATGTTAAAAAATTCTTGAATACCTGTACTCTCGACTAAGTTTACCCTGAGAATCGTAAGTACGATGAGGGGGTGGAAGGGCACCACGTCTTAAATAAGTTTCTGGCAGCGATAATGGCGCGAGCACGGCAGTTATATTCGAGTCTGAAGCTGTAATACAGTAAATATTATTAAATGGCTAGCAATGCAGCAATTATGTACTAGTAAAAAAGCTAGATTTTATAAGCTCGTCTTTAGCTTTAACTTTGTAAAATATAAAAATATTTGCAGCAATTCGAATTAGCTCAATTAAAATGAGAAATTCAGCTCTTCCTGAGTTGACAAAGCAATCAGCTAAGCACAGGAGCTCATTCATCGATCTTGATGAATTGGAATTGTGCTATTGCCATTGGCTATCGCGTGTAAGAATGAAAAGGTCATTCAGCTGAACGGTGTCAAAAATGCCAATGCAACATCACGAAGTAAGGACTAAGGTTGACCTGATTATAATTGACAGTTGGATAATTGCATTCGCAAATCTCTATGAGGAACATCCGGTATTTTCATTTGTGCTGGAATTGCTGACTAGCTTCACGCACCTCTCTTCTCAGTGCGGCTACGTTTCGCACAGAATCGTATGAATTTTTGCCCTTTCGTTTTCAGTTTCATTCAATCAGCGTTTCACATCACAACATTCAGCAAAACATTTGTGTTTCTGAGCTAACCTATTGAATGCACCAAAGGGAAACCGTAACCTATGAATTATTCGTACAGCGGTGAGAGCATGGCAAATAAAAATACACTTTTAGTCCAACTTCGATCCATTTCTGTCTCGCCCGGCTTGACCCATTATTCCAATGCAACGAACACTTCATGAAATGAAATTGAAAGTGAATTAATGTAGCTGAGCAAGCAGTTGATGCTATTCAGTTTCAGTACACTAGATTTTATCAATATCAACGTAATACTGAAACATTTTATTTGAATTGCAAAAATTGGTATTATTTCTTTAGCTAGCAGAAGAGGTACGTCGAAGCTCGTACAGAATTTGTTAGTTTCGTAATAATGAAACATTTCACAAGATTACTTCTTGTCAATTTGTGTTGGGCTGGGATAAACTTTTCAGGATATCTTCAGTTATAGTTTTAATATTTAGTGAAATCGATTTGAGATGTACGATTGGAAGTAGTACTTTTCTATATTCAGGGCGTCAGCTTTGACCAATCCTCAAGTTGTTTAGTTGAATGTTCTCTTTTAAATCGTAGTTCAACGAACCCAAACCCGAATCCAATCCCTACTTCGATCACTTGAATTGTCTTCGTTATGACTAGAGATTTCCTTTTGAAGTTTTCAAATTCGGTTGACCTTAATGTATTAATCAACTTCAAAGCCCGAATTCATTTTCGGCTTAATCGCCAATATTACTCCAGAATCAAAACAAAAGCATCCGCAACTCGAAACGATTTCAGTCGGTCTTGTTTGCTTACATAATTAAAATTACACATTTCTGTTCATCTATTCTTCAACTCAATTAAACATTTGCTCGAGGAATTATAGCAAGAATTAATTTATTCTCCCATTTGTATGCAGGTTCGTGAATATTCATTCAGAGCAATATTTTGGTGCTATTGATCGTTTCTCTGCCAACAAAATCCCTACCCTCTCTAGGTAGGAGCACCCTTGCCCTCCCTTCCGGGACTTGGAATAGCTACACAATATAAATCCACTGTTCTGTGTAAATCATTTCGGCAATATCGACTTAACTTTGGATAAAAAACATAGATTTGTTCCGTGTGTTTGCACAACACACTAGCAGGGAGGGATCGGACTCAAGTAATTATTTTGGACCTGTCCGTGCCAGCCGTGCTGCCGTTTCATGTGGAAAGGTTACACATCCTCATTTTCACTGGACCCCCGGAAGAAAATTGCTGAAATCGCTGTGTAGATTTTAGAATAATTGGAAGCCCGGAGTTTTCATCTCGTTAAAATGTGAATTTAATTTAGCATAATTTAACCCGACGTATGCGTTGGGTTAAATGAGTCAAAATGAGTACGTTGATCCCTTGAGGAATTCTTTCCATAGTGCTATCTAATTATGCGCCAACATCAACGAATCCTGTATTTTACACGTGCCGATAGTGCCGAATCCTTGCAGGAAACGGTTGATCTAGCTTGAAATTTTAATATAATATCTATTTTGCATATTAGTATGGAAGTAATCCTGGGACTCCAGGTTAGAAAACAGAAAATCAGGCATCTTTTGCAATTCCAATCTCTAAAAATTTGTAAAGCACATTTCAAATTGCACAATCTAATTGAGTAAAAATATAAAATCGGAACGATTACATTACATTCTGAAAATTCTGACTCGTGGCAGAGATTGCTTAACAATGTTTAAAACTGACGCAACCCAGACCTATTTATAATGTTTTGCGACATATTACAGCATGCAATTCCTAGATTTCATTGCTTCGAGACAGGATGACACTTTTGATGTGACATCGCGTGTTGTCATAAGAGAACTTACCCAATTCCTCGAAATCCTGTGGCCCATCTTCCCAGTCGGAATCAGGGATTGAGATTGATGAAACTCCAAGAAAAATTAGGAAAGTGATTTGAATCCGACCAAAGTGTCCATCCATTGCGATGCGATTAGATTTTTTGAATTATTTTTTACATTTTAAACATCAGTAAACCAAAACTCTATCGTGCACTCCACTATCACTCATAAAATTATCTCAAGAAATATAATGTTCTTTTACTTTGGTCATATGTTAATGAATTCTTTCTTAGCAAAATTCTGCCAGATAACTTTAACTTTGGTGTGCTCGATTGAAATAAGAGCATGATTAGAACACATTTGGTCTCCAATTTGTGTGAACATCCGGACTGTGTTGTTCCAACATTGAACTTTATTGCAAAAATTAGTAGATGCTCGCCCAGATTACTCATAAAAAGCTTTTTCAAGTATGTTTCCGGTTTATTCTTGTAAAATTAAAACAAATGAGTACCTCGTCATAATTTGAGGTGACGGCGATGAACCGAACTGCCTTTCCTTCTACCTTCCTAACTGCCCTTTGCACAACTGACTCACTCAACTCACACTTGCAATAAAAAGTTCTATTATA
>JAQGCM010002349.1:0-11487 GCA_034699705.1 Hymenaphorura dentifera
GTGGTTGTGGATTCGGATCGGAGAAAGGGGTAGTAGTGGTTCGGATCCAGCTGGATTTGGAGAGACTTAGAAACGAGCATTACTATTTGATGCAGAGATATCATCATGATTGGATGAAAAAGTAATTGTGGTACTTACGGGGGAGCCCTTACCTTCCTTTTGAGATTTTACCTTGACTCCGTCCGATGCGGAAGAAACTAATGAGCTGACACAAAGGAAGGGTCAAAAACTGTCTTCACATTCTCATCCAACAATTTCTCAATGATTCAGCAGGAATCCACACAATTTTTGGAGTAGTAACAACATTGCGTAGATAACGGAGCTTTCATTCTACTCATAAATTGGTAGTACAACTCTGAAATATTTATGAATTCATGTGAAGATTTGAAGTCAGATAGTTCAGCAGTATATCAACACTTTATTTTAAACCGCGTCCCGTGGAAATGTTTGGACGGGAAATTTCTATACTCAACTCTTTGCTGCAAATGTGTACGGTAAACTCAAAAAAGTGGTAACCTTTAGTGCACACCTCTGAGCACACTTGACGGAAAGAACAACCAACTGATTCGGAATTTTTTGATTAATCGGCTTATGATTTTTGACGCCTCGCCTGTACCCCCAACACTATTTTCTGAAATGCACAGCACGCCATGAGGAAGGCGAGAGAAACAACCGTTTTTATTTTTCTTAAATCTCTCACCAAGTGCAAGCACACCATATGTACAAAACCTTCATGAACCAATCTTATTTTTTCATCAATCAAACCAAAATCCACCAACCGGTGAAAGTCAAACAAAAACAGGACATTTTTGTGATAAAATTCATTTCGAAGAGATGAATAAAACTTCTTCTCGAGGAAAACCTCAAAATAAACGAAAATACTCTACTGTCTGAAAAGGGTCAAAATATTTACCATTAGAATTTCATTCCATCGCAGGAGTTTCTTTTCTTTTCAGAACTCAAGATTAAGATGAGATTGCGATTACAACTTCTTCCGCTGCGCTCTACTATGTATTTGGTCGCTTTCAAGAATCGTAGAATAGGAAGTACATGAGCAAGTACATTGTCAATGGACGTACTTTTTTTCTCGCTCTTCTTTCTTTGAGTTCAGCAAGGCCAGGAGGTGGTATTGCTCATCCAAACTCCCGGCTTCTTCTGTTTTAATTCATTTCAATCAAATGAAGCCTCGGAGGGGAAAATCGTAATCAAGTAACGGTTTCATCTTTTCAAAAAGAGCTTCACGCATCGGGTCTACAATTAAACCACCGCACCGCATAGCACTACCCTCTCACTCTCAACCATTCCTTGAAATGCAGGCCCGTACCTATCTTCAATTCCCACATCACAACTGACTATGATATATTAGCGGCTGAATTATTTAAAGTATGCCCGCACCCGCACTTCAGAATCAGAACCCTCAAAATAATACGGAAGCATCCTCGTAATTGCCTGTGAGGTGTGCTATTAAGCCAAGATTTCCAACACAGCATCCCAATCCCAGACAACAAAATATGTTATAAAGCTTAAGAAAGAGGACTTAACGCCCGATACGTAGAGGTGAATTAATGAACAGTGCAGTGAATTAACTCAATTCACATAAAAACAGAAGTCTAGCGAATAGCCAGAGTCAGAGTACCAGATTGACGACTCGTTCTTCTCCTTTTCCAGAAGGACAATGAATCTACGACGTGTCACACGAAGGTTCTATTTCTTGAATCGAATCTCATTTGAAAGTTAGAACGTTGGCTTTGCAATTTTTCGTCCATGTTTAAAACATTTTTAAAATTCGGAGCACCAAACTCAAAGCATTCTTCATTGTGAGCAGCGTTCTCATTGAAGTTTGAAATTTTCTATTCATTGCTCGGCTATTCATGTCATCTCACTCTGACGGAATATTTTTTTTCTCTGTGTGACGATGAGAGTCAGAATCCGAATCTCTCAAGTCATATATATGGCATATTCGTGTTTGATGGCTCGCCCCAGATTCTTTTTGTAGATCAAAAAAGAACACATGCATAAATGCATAAGAACTAAATACGAATTATTATTTTTTGCTCTTTGATCCAAACTTCCCTTTCTTCAGTGTTACAACTGCTACAAGATTCGAGTTGAAAATAACTGTCCACTTGACGAAGGCAGTGAGGCAAGAGGCAACTAGAGTGAAGTGTTCCCCAGTTTTTTGGTTTCATTTTCTTTCCAAATTTTCTTTATAGTCAATCACGAAATGTGAATAGAACCACTTTAGAGGAGTATGCGCTAGGATTCAGGTATTCAAAATTAAAAAAAAACTTCTTTTATTCAATAGTGCCAACTCCAGGGCCACAGGAATGTATGCATGCAATCCAAGTGTTTTATCAAACCTTTCACAAAACTTTTGCGCTTTCGGATTGATACATGTCAACTTTGCAACCCAATAAATAAATATGTCGTTCAATTCAATTCCGGACGGATTATATTACATACACCCGATTGCGTATAGCTTTCCTGGTCTATTTGCTTTGTGCTTGCTCAATATAATTTATCCAATTCAATCAATCCCCAATCCGAATAGCAAGGAGGGTTCTTTTAGAATAAAGATTCAATCCCTCTAAAGGAGAATTCGATGAATTGGAATTAGCTGTTGAGGTCAAGAAATCCAAACGAACATTTGCTCCACTTCAATTGATCACTTTAGATTTAGATGTGTAGAATGGCGAAAAAATTCTCCAGCGGTTTAAACACTGATGAAATCAAAATTTCGGGTTTTGACAACCTTATCATTCCCGGGCTAAAAAGTTTGAAGGTTTATAGAAAGGGAAATTCGTATCCTTAATTAATAGGAAGTCGAAGTAATATTTAATTAATGTTTACATCATTTGTTGAGTGCAAGCGTCACGTCGTCGAACGTGGCTTAGGGCTTAGACGTTTGTTTACCTTGGGTTTACCAAAAAGGAATTTGCTTTGATTGACAGGTCTGCTCTAGCTTTGCAACACTACCTGCGTTTCTGGACAAATATTGAACATTTTATAGAGTGTAATGGTATGTGCTTAGTAGTTGGTACATAGTTTGGCAATTGCTTGGAACTGATTAGATTACTTAATTGGGAATGTGCACCACGTGTTCAATTACTAATGCATGACTCGTCGCAAGTACAACAGCAGTAGTAGCCCCATTGGGTTCCCTCGTGTAAATGTTTGCAAAAATGGGCTTTCCATGAAAAGTGTTTCCTCATAAACACTCAAAATGTATTCGTGGTACATGAATGACAACACTCGTGGTATTTGCATGATGAACAGCGTGAAAGCTTACTACATGTATGTTGAGTGGAGGACGTGGTTATTTAGTGTGCTTACGCCCAGACTAGCAAACAAAATTTGGAACTTTATGTGTAAACAGTGCTAAACTTTATCGGATTTTATTCTTAGTTGCTCGGGATGACGTACCAGCACTTCAGATCTTCAAGTGCGCTAAAAGTTGTGCGCAAAAATTGTCAAGTGCTTGGGCAAACCACTTATAGAAGAAGCTTGAAAACAAAATCGACAAAGATAAACTGACTAACGTGTTTATTTGGAAACGAAAACAAGCCACTTCGACCATTAAGTTTTCTGCAAGATTCTTGGGACCTTAAAACAATTCTTGAGGGTGGAGTCACGCAACAATGCATGAATTATGATAATTTTGCGTGGTCCTTGGCAGTGAATTTTACACATTTTACTGGCAAATTTTTCAAAAAGGAAATGAACGGCGTACTTCCTTCAAATTAAATTGAAAAGTCTAATGTGTTTGCGTGCACTGCTTTGGCTCGCATGCGGAAATGGCATAAACCGAATACATGAAGGGATAGGGCAGCAGTAGCAGTAGAAGTCAAATTACAAGAGAAAGACTCCTGAGTGCTGAGAACGAATTTTCCCTGGATTTCAATTTCAATTTCGGCTTTTGAAATGATATAATGAAGTGTAACGGATTGCGTTGATGCAGTGCAGGAGTGTGATTTTGTATGCTCTTCCATCATTTCCTGCCTCAACTCGTTGAATAATTAATTTAGAGCAGCTCATTTCTCCGTTAAAACTCAAACCGGCATTCCATGCAACCCGGGAATCCATAATGTCTCCACATGTATCAACGCTTCCTTCCGATTTCTATAGACTGTCTCTCTTTTAATGTCAGCAGCACTTCCTCTTTCCGTGACGTGACGAGTCTTCCAGTTTACCCAAACCAAATCAAGCTTGAGCTCTAAAAGTGTAATTTTTTACCAGGCCATTGTTGTCAATAGCCAGCGAAATCCCTCATTGCGTGTCACAATATTTTTATAAGGGGCTCTGAATTATTGTGGGAACTGGGAAACTGACATATATAGTTTGATGAAATCAATGAACCTGGGAATTTTGGTAGGGCATAGTTGATAGTAGAGTGCAATTGCAATTTAGCACAGAAGGAACTAGCAGGCATTCAGCCCGACCCTGCTACAGACTGGAAAACTGTAGATTGGCATCACAATTTTTTTTATTTCTGCAAACGAAATTACTGTGAAAAACTTTTCTTAACAAATAACAATTTTGAACTCCAAAATCTGTGTCCCCGTTTGGCTTGTATTGCAGATTTTATTGAAATTAGTTGCACAAAAAGTGCATTATGATTTGGAATAATTTGGAATTTGGAATAATTGAGATGTGCAATTTTGACGCAACATGTGCCCGATTGGAAAGTGCATGAGCATTATGAATGAGTGAAACATCAATAAACGGGTTAGACATTAAAGATCCACTCAAACATATGTTTTCCAGTTGTCGTCGTAGACAAGACACTGACTCTTTATGCATATTTCCAATGTGTTGGCTGGCTCCGACCAGATGTGTGTTTAAATGATTATATGGATTTGTTAATATTGTCTGAGTACATAAAATTTGACGGGTAGAGGTAAGAGGACAGGTAAAAATAGTACAAAGTACAAAGTAGATCAGGTAGGAAGTAAAGTGGAAGTGGATGTGGAGGCATGTCATGTCACATTGTATGAGTATGTAATAATAAGGAATGAAGTAGAGGCGAAATATGTTTGCATTTTGTGTCATGCCGTACCGTACTGGAGCGTATGTGGGTTTCGACGACCTCAACTTCCGCCCGGGTCGGTCCGCGTCCAATAATTCCCTCAAAATCTGACAAACGAATTCGGGAGGGTTAAAACTAAACCATGACTCCGACTCGATGTCCAGAGTGTCAGTCAGTGCATAGTTCATGTTCAGGTACAGATATACAACAACATGTGGGTTCTTTTTCCAACCAAAACTGTGGTAATCATGTGGACCAGGAATTGGTGAGGCTAAGGGCCCCGGGTAGCGGAACGATGCGATAGAACGAATGACAGTTGTCTGGAATACACTCGCATGTATTATAAACTAGGAAGTACGAGCTATTACAGCACGGCTATACGTACAAAAAACCTGGCTTAGCCCGAGTTTTCCCCTTCATTTCCTCATTAAAATTTAGTTTTGTTTTAAATCTTATCTGATCATGAAATGAACGAGTTTGGTTGTGGATTTTCATGGTGAGGTGTTCGTAGGAATGACAAGTTTAACGGACAGGGCACACCTGCTGCTAAGCAGTGGTTTGCAAATCTTTGTTGTTGTTTGCGAAATGTAGTTGATTTTGTTTAATTAAGCAATTATTATTGTTAAGCAAGTCATGAGTTGAGTGAACTCTTTGCAGAGCGAGTTTGAAATCCATATTGCTCAGAAATTAAGTCCGCCAGATGCCCGTCAGAAGTAAGTCTGAAATTAAGATCTCCGTTGGAAGTCTAGCTGATTACCCCCAAAATAATTTTGACGGTGAATGGCGAGAAGTGAAATTAACCAATTCAAACTCGTCATTACCTGCCTGTCTTTGGCTTGACATGATTGATGAGCACAATATGTGAGGAATTAAGAAATTTGGAATTAAATTTCTTCATAGTATCTCTAAGATATGATTTATGACTCATGGCCAAGCCGAAGAGTTAACTAAGCAACTAAGAAAGAAGAAGATAGTTTGCACGCAAGGATGTCAGGGAAGTCAAGTTCATGTCATGCCGGCCGTGCCAAGGAATCAGGAAACAGACGGGTGAAATATGTACGGAACGAGGAGAGTAGATTTTCTAACTACTCCGACAAATTATGTCGAAGAAGAAGACCAT
Source organism: Hymenaphorura dentifera (assembly GCA_034699705.1). Classification (NCBI taxonomy): domain Eukaryota; kingdom Metazoa; phylum Arthropoda; class Collembola; order Poduromorpha; family Onychiuridae; genus Hymenaphorura; species Hymenaphorura dentifera. The sequence continues at coordinate 6,147 of JAQGCM010002349.1, forward strand.
ATTGTCTATTTTGTTACAATTATTTCATAGTGCACAGTGCACACTAGTATTCAGAAATTTTCCCGGGCATTTCGGTTACAAAGTCAAAAGAAAACGCAACAATACTTGAAATAGTTGATGACCAGGAAACAGGTATTAATTAAATTGTGTCCGGAACAGCTGTGGTGTATTGTAGTTCTATTTCTCCTATTCAACTTCTCCTTCAATCTATTTTTCTACTTCCGTACATTAGAATAGGTAGGACCTTCGGATGAAAAAGGCGACACGACACGCCACGCCAGCACCGACCGACCGACCTGATACTCAAACTATTTTCAAACTACCTGTCATTACACACGTACAAGTGGGGAACAATAAGGAAAGAGAGGGTTTAAGAATTAAATAAAAAAAAGTTTAAAAATGCATATGGAACATAATATAGGAAATGTATGGTAGTAAAAGTAAAATACAAATGTAGTAGGAAGTTTGTGTGAAAGTAAAGTTTTGCTATTCTTATTATTACTCTATATTAAAAACGTATTGCTTTTGTTTGGCAGGGAAAAGATGGGAAAATGCTTCTTCATGGTCCACTGAGTCCGAGCGCGAGCAACATTTCTCTGCTGCGACGGAAATGAAACTGCATGTTTATATGGTGCCACTTAAGTTTCGGTTTTAGGGCTTTTTCTAAGGCCGGTTTGCTTAGCCTGACACTTGTACATTGTACTTGCACTCCTACCAGAAGGGTTAGGCATTGATAAAAATAAACGGACGGAATCATTTAATGAGCTTTTATAGGAAATTAGTCCAAATTATTATTTGCCCGTACAATAGAGAAATTATGGGGAATCCCTTTACTGAAAACTACTCATTACTTGGGAATAGCATTTTTAAACTAGAAAATGGATCCAGAGCAGCGTGAGAAATTCAATACGAACGAGTAATTGAAATGAAGACATAATTCATTTCACTCCATCTAATATTTTGCGGTGAACTAAATTACAGAGAGAGCAAATTGGCTATCAATTTCAGGAAGATGACTAAAATTAATTTTTTGGTTGGCCACAAACATAATTGGCATTTCTGCAGTACTATCTGCAAGTCCAGAGCTAATAGTTTTTTAAAATGTTCAACCGTTCCTGAGGACGGAAGGATTGTATAAACTATTACCGGAACTAGACTTGAATCGGAAGGATATAATGGCGAGTCGGAGTCATTTGTGAATTTGGGGCATAGAATTCAGGCTGAGGAATTCCGGTCCATGCAGAATTTTGATCCCGGTGAAAGGCATCCTTTGACGGGCGGCGACAATGGCACACGTCGGTCGGGCGACCTGCAGCCGGCTGACAAAATGAGCTCATATGAGTGGAACTATGATAATGATTGTCGACATGGATTGTTGCTCATCTAATTACTCTTGTCCTTTACAATATTTACTTAATCTAATGTAATGTAAATAATGAACCATTTCCTATCTCAATTTCAAAAGTTTGACTTCAAGTTTGACTGATTCCCAATGAGTTCACTGTAAGGTACGTTACGTGTACTTGAGCACTCGGCATTCAAAGTTGTCTCGTCAAACTTTGGCAGGGCATCAAAAACTATTGCCCAACGGATACCTTTGTCCTTTAATGGAGTTTTTGTTCCAGAGAAATCCCTCATTCAGCAATACGTCGATAATTGAGCCAAGGTTATAAAGTTATAATTTGTAATTACTTCCTTAGAGACTAGTTCAAATATGATGAAAGCATGGAACCCTTGCTACATAAGACGAACTACATAAGATGCTGGTACTGAGGAAGTATCAGAGTGCACAATATTTTATGTCCGGTTCAATTTTCAATTTTTATCACGTAGGAAGATAGTTCCGTTGCAGAAGTCTCAGTAATAAAAAATATAACTGAAAAACAATCCAAGCAGTAAATGCAACACGTTTCTATATTATTCAATTCAACAGTACATGTACCCCAATTAATCGAATTTCAATTAATCAAATTTGTTTAAACAACTTGTATTTTTTTTATACATTACATATACATACGTTGGGCAAAATAATGATATATTGTTAAATACTTTTTTCTGTAAAATTATGATGTTAAAACTAGGACGACTTGACTGGATTTTTTAAAGTGCAATGGTAATTAATGGAAATTAAAAAATTAAAGACTAGTTCATTTATGGTTTGGGGGAGGTTAAATATAATATAAAGTGGCTAAAATGTAGAATTACAACTAATGTTGATCAAAGAATAGAGACGAATGACTAAATAAGTTTGTTTGGACCGATGACAAGACTTGAACATATTTACGAACAAATGCTTACGAACTTAATTATTAGGCTTTGTGGTAATTTTTGGATAACAGCAACTAGAGTTTTATGTGCAGGTGCAACAATAAACATTTAATTGTGAGTGACAAAAAAAATGTAATTGTGTTTTCTCATTCCATTTCCCTTGAATTTCCGAAATGATCTTCAACTTCCTGTTTGAAGTTCTCATCCATGGGAATACCGTGCCCATTGTGCGCGTGGCAATTCTCTTCATTGTGATGATTCATCAAATTAGTCTCAGCAGCAAGTTCAAGCACATAACTATGTTGACAATGGTCGGACATTGTTGACGCGATACTTTCATTCAATCCATACACGAAACTTTGGTCGCTTCCACTTTCTCCAGAACCACCACAGAATGAATCCAATTGCGATTGATTCAAGCCTGGAGAAAGGGATCTGGGTGAAAAGTCGTCGTCCTCCAAATCAAAGTCATTCTCCGTCTTTAAAGCTCCGGGTGAGAATGCAATGTCCAAGACTTTCTCCATGCTACGAATATACGTGAGCGCACATCGGAGGGTGTCGACTTTCGACATCTTTTTCAGTCGATAATGGTCCGGAATGTGTTGTCTCAAAGTTTGAAACCCTTGATTTACCTAATTCAAACAAAATTAAATTCGAGGGTTTAATACAAAGTATACATTTCATATTCTGTGCAGTGAAGTCCCTGCCCCTGTCTGCTTTGCACAAAACAGTCAGGGGCGGTGCACAATCTGTAAGTTTTCCGACAGAAGACAAAATAACAAAACTGCCGATTGTGAACAAAATCTGAAGGCACTCCTATTCAATTGTCTGGAAGCAGTAAGCAGAGCAGAGCTCTCTCAAAAAAATTTGAAGACAAGAAAGAGACAAAAGTGTGAAGTAATTATGGCAACAAAGGCCTACACAAAATTACAGGAGGAGAAAAAGGAGGAAGTAATTCACAAGGCTCCTGGCGTTGTGCGGAAACAAACGAGCCCTCAAAAAGGTTACGCATTTTCCAAAAAATTCCAATTCAATGCAGACACACTTCAAACTGCAGAACAGAGCCAGTAGTAGAAAGGTTTGAATGAAATGAAACAATAATTTTGACAAACAATGAAGCAGCGAGGAGGCTAACAAACAGGCGAGTCCTTGCTGCTTGCAGTTTGTAGGAGTGAGCATAACAGGTATCATTTCCACTCCTCTTGGCGTCATTGTTGAGACAAATAATCACATTAACAAAGAAAAAACTTTACTCCTACTACTATCCTATCCTCTCAACTTGACCCCTAGACCTTTTTCGTCTCTGGTGACAGACGATTCATTCATTGTTACAAAGTCGCTACAATCATCACTACTGCTGAGGAACCCCAAGCTTTACGTTGCGTAGCGTATTCATAATTGTTCTTGTTTAGCTATGCATTTGCTAAAGCTGAGCGTAGAATACATTTGTTAATTTTTTGTTTCAATCAAAAAGTTTTCAACAAAAATGAAACTTTCTTTTGCAATTTCGTTCTTTTTTGAAGAAGGAACAGAACAATGAGATTGAGATTCGTGAGTAGTCGTACCAGAAAAAAAAGCTGACTGAATGTTGAAAAGAGAGGAGCACGACTTAAAAAGTTCATTCAATCCAGCACTCGAAGGATGAGAGAAAAACGTCTGAAATTGTATTCTTCGTTTTTGTGAAGAGCATAAGAAGAAGGGAAAGGAAACAAAAGAGACTCGCGACTTGTAAATAACCCGGGTGAGATTTCAGGTTCAACTTGAGCCATTTGAATAGAAACACTCGACTTTCAAGACACAAGAAGATTTCATTCAGTCTCATTCAGTCCACTCACTCTTATTCTCAATGAAAAATTACAAGAAAAAATGGTGCTACTGTTAAATAATCCAATTTAATTCCGGTTGCTCAAGGTTTGAAGGAAATTGAAACTTTTCTCGTGCATCTCGGCTGGGGAATATCCCTTTGCCCACTTCACAAGTACATGAGTTTTATTTTCTAACACAAAGAGCATCAGCAACAATGTTTCAATGTTTTGTTAAAAGAATAAGTGATGCGCATTTGAATCATATTGAACGGTACTGCGAGTATTCGAGATTTTTTTGGGGAAAGAGTAAAACAGGGGAAACCGTTATAAATTTGTTATGGTTATTAAAGAGAAAAAAGATTTCAAGTTTACCTGCTTGACTCTATTCCTCTCTCGGGCATTTCTTTTAGCCATGGTATTTGGAGGTCTGACTCTTGTGGTAACTGCGGAAGGCGTCGGAGAAGCATTTCCCAGAGGTAATGGAAATATTGCAGGCCCAAAGGAAAAGACTGGCGACTCCTTGGACACCAAATGACTTGCACTGTTCCCAAGGGGGTCATTGTTGAGGAGTGGACTACAGTTGTTGGCGCCACTGCTGACCACCGTATGATTTGTATTGAAACGTTTTGGCTGGAGAATATTAAGACGCTGGTGGGAGTTTAAAGCCGGGAGTTTTGCTGCCATGTTCAGTAAGTTTTGTTCTAAACTGACCGATTTGATTTTGTATCGGGAGACTCTAAAAACGGGAACCTCGGAGTGTTAGAGCAAAATGAGAAATGACCCGCTTTCCCGCATTTTCATATCCCTATAGTCATAACGCACCGAAAAACTCGCATATGTTTCGTGCACCTGGGAAGTTGTTAGTTCCTGGTGCCTTGTCTACTTGTTCCGATTTAGTTCCGTCCGACGATGAACATATGGTTCACAGCCAGCGGTGTGCTCCGAAATGTAATGCCCTTACTACGAAACGTTAAATATGTTCACAATGAGTGAATTTTGTTTCGGTTTAGGGACGTGCGGGTATGCCGGGTAAGTGCAGAACCGGGTATTGTACAAAATCAAATGGTCGTCGGTCTCCTGGGGTATTCCGTACGCTTGGCTTCAGCCCTCCAATCCTATTCCCAACTCCAACCCTGCAAGTTGAATATCAATTGACACACAAAAGCAAATGTGTAGCCATACAGATCAATCTGTTTGGTGACTGCTACCTAGTTCAGTGTAAAATATTCTAATGCTAAGCTATTTCATTCATTCATTTATTCATATGT
>JAQGCM010002350.1:0-11487 GCA_034699705.1 Hymenaphorura dentifera
GGTAGTGTTAATTACACGGTCTAAAACAAACAAACTTTTTGCTGTTGTGTTGTAAGCCGCTTCTAGAATTTAACCATTTTACAAATTTTACATGGGATTGGATGTTATTCGGCCAACCTTGTAATTTTCCAATGAGAGGAGATTCGCAATCCAAGCCTTCGGTTTGTAATAGTTGAGCTCAGCTTGATACTTGTTTTGAGTCATCTAGAAAATTTTGATGAATTCTCAATTTCGCACATTATGGAATCGCTAGTCGCCTTGTACTCAAAATTCTTCAAAGTAATGATTTATTCTGGTGTTTATCCGTACGAATTTGATGAAGTAAACTTGATTCTTGTTCCACACAAGCATGGAGCAACCAAATATGTTCAATTTGGAAATCTGTGTTTTATTTGGGCTGTGCTAATTTGTCATGCAGCCCTCACTATAATTTCATCCTCATTCTTCACCGAAATTGACAAAGTTAAGCTTCTCATTCAACTGCCATGGATTGTTGGACTTCCGCTGGCAATGTGCATGACCTACAACGAAATGTATTTTCAGAAAGAAAATCTAGCAGTTATTGCCAAATGGATTCGACTGGAGAAATACATTTTGGGTTAGACAATAAATTGATTTTTACATTTAAAACTCCATCCCAGCCGTAACAAATAGCGCTAAATTGCTTTTACATTCTTTTTAGGCGCTGGTGAAACAAGTTGCAGCAATTTGATTTCAAAGCAAAAATCATACTTTCAATTCCAAATGCATGCCTATACTTGCATTTGGGCATTGGCTATTTTGTCGTTTTTTGTTTTTTACTGGGCTGTTCCACACTTTCCTGGCTTCGTCCCTAGTCTCATAGAGCCAGAAAATTATGGCGGAGCACTGGACACTGTAGCGAAAATTATTTGGGGACTCTCGGAACCCTATATGATCAACGTTTATTGGACAACATTATCTGGATTTGACGTGTTGGTTGGGGGCATGTGTTTCAGTGTGGTGATTTGCTTAGAGAATCTCAAGATTCTATCAGTCCAGGATCACCGCCAAGAATCTCTATCAATCCCGATCAATTTCGAACAAATATTTAAAATGTACAAATCTTTGGAATTGCTGGTGTTCCACATGAACTCAGTTATTTCGGTCATAATTGCTATTCAGAAAGGAATCTTGTTACTTTTGCAAGGCATTATGCTCCATGGAGCAATCAAATATTGGTACGAAATTGAAGTTTTTATTCCGTATATAACGCACTTCATATTTTTTAATTTTAGAATGGTGTCATTGTTCATGCCTATCGGAATGCTAAATTTTAGTTCGAAGAATTTACTAGCCCATTTCAAATCAAGTTTTGAGAAGAGCAATGTAAGAGGCAAAATTAAAACGTTGTGCAGGCAGCATCTTTATGCTTGTAGAATTTTGGGCGTTACATCTGGCCCGTTTTATGTGATTGAGCGCATTTCAATTTTACACTATCTTTGCTTTCTAACCACGTATATTTTCATGATTGTAACAATGTAGGAAATTTTATTTATTCAAGTGGTTTTTTTCTAAATAAAGCCAAAGTCTGTGGAGCGGATTTTATCTAGAGAAATCAAATGGTATTCTCAAATTAATTCCATGTAGCATGCAAACTGAATAGTTTACCTGTAATTAAGAAATATGCCTGAAATATCAAGTTCTACTGTTCTACCCAACTGAAATTTGTTATGTTCACCGGGTTTCTTCGATTTTGAGCCGATGCAACATAGTTTGAGCAGCATTTAAAGAACTAGATCAAGTTTTGCCAAAGAATGAACGAAACCAGCATTATGTTCAAAAGCTTTCTCACTGGTTTAATTTTTGCATGCCAGAGAACCAAACCTTGGAATCTGTCGGGTACCTTTGGGTCAAAATTTCATGTTGCCAGTTGTCTTGGCTTTGTGAAAAAAAAGGAAATTCGAAATTGGCCAAAATATTAGGCTTGCATTGTCGTCTTTGTCAGAGTTTTTCTGTAAATTCTAATTTCCTTGGTAATATGAATTTTCAAGTAGAAAATTCAGGATATCATGAATTTGTCGCATTTTTCAGTCGCTGACAGACATTCGAACTGAAAGCATCAAATTTCAAGAGCAGAATTTGAAACTTTGCAAAAATTGTTTTGCGTTTTGAGAAAAACTGAGTTTTCGTGAGAGAGTTTCGTCTTAAGGATGGAATACAAATTCAACCCTTGGGTCTTTGGACTCGTCGTCGTTCTCTGGTCGTCTCTACTTGTGGTCATGATCAATTATGGTGAAACCGCTGAGGTCAAGCCGATTGAATGTGAGTCTTATTCTTCTTTGGTCATATTAGTAAACAATTATTTTTGAAATTTAAGCGACAAAAAAATGTAATCTGCTTTGTCTCAACAGATGGGATTGTTGGATTAATTTTGGTTATAACTGGCTTTGTTTTGATGGACTGGAACACTATGGACAAACTAATGATTGAACGGAAGTGGGAAGACCTTGCCAATACAGTAAATATGCAAATTCGAGTTTCAGTTCAACCTGTGCAAATTTGAAATTAAAGGTTGTTGCTAATCTCAATAATTTGGTTTACGCAGGGACAGCAGTGCTTTGTTGATTTGTTTGGAGACTACCTTGAGCTGTCTGAGAAACAAGCTGTCTTGCTCGGAAAATTTACTGCAACTCTTCAGGCTTTGTTGAACGCCAAAGCTACAATTTCCGAACAAGAAAAGGTAATTAAGGATTTGGAAAATGCTATGGGGCTACTCTGTTTCGAGAATGAGGCGCTCAGGGTGCAGCAAAATTTGAACGGAGACCCGGAACCTGGACCGGAAGCACCGGAAGAAATTGTTTCGATTGAGCAGACGGACGAAATTTTGGAATTTCTTAATCAGATGCCATTTTTCATCACTAACGGGCCACCGGAGGTGGAAGATGAGGGATAATTTAGGTTATTAATTTAATTTTTGAAATATTCTTAAAAGTCTGTCGACTATAAATTTTATTGTTCAGTTTAGTTTTTAGTTGTTCGGTGTTAAATAAAGATAGAGTAAGAAAACTGTTGTCTTGCGATTGTCTTTCATTATTGTCATACAATATTTACTAAATTCCTGTTCAAGCTCAAGAAAGCTAGCATGCAAGAAAGAATTCGTGCCGACTAACTGCAGAGTAAGATGAGGACCAATTTATTGTCGAATCAGTATACTTTTTTATTAATGTAAATAGCGTCATTACGGGTTCAGCATTCAGTTTCAGCGTCAGAGCTTGATTTGATTCATAGTACTATGGGTCACCACAAAATCAAAAACCGGGCTTAACACAAAGTTGCGAGATCCTCTTAAGTTCATGCAATAAATACTTAAATAGAATTATAAGCGAGTTCTAATTCATTAAGACTCATGATTTGACATTCACTTTTTCGCGTTGTTGTTAAAAGTCACACTTTCGTATTTAAACATTGCGTAATTTGCGGCATAGGGGAGAAATAGCAGAGAATTTTTGGATTCCAAAAAAGCTATAGAATTTTACAGCGATGTAGGAATTTTAATTTAGGAATAATAGTCGTAGTTTTTGTTGAGATTAATAAAGGAGTAATTCGATCTTTCATTCGTTTACGGTACTTTTGAGGCGGTGGACGAGATTCAGCGTTTTTCTTGCTTAGCTATCAACAAAATAATTACACATTTGCTTTTTGTTAATTAACAGTATTTTTTAACATTCATTAGATACCCTTATAGGTTGAGAGTCTGAGTTGATATAATTTGGCTTAGGGGCTAGCGATTAACAATTCTTTACGGGGTACACGTTTAGGTGACTGGAGTTGGATTGGTGGAATTGTAGCAGCGGTGGGATGGGATTGATTTATGCACAATCACTCCAGCCAAACAACAACCGCGTATTTAAATAAGGTTAGTATTTAATAAGGTTAAATAAGGTTAGGTGCTTTTAATAAAGTGAAAATGATACCAATAATAACTAATTAAGTGTCCATAAATTACTATTTTTTCACTCACTTAACATCACCGGAGAGCGTAAATTGTAGGAAATTGGTTGGAGGCTGCGGGCACACATTTTCTACATAATCTCTAATAATTATTTTTTTACTTGGCTCAAACTATTGATTATGCACACACAGGCTAATTTTAGCCCTAATTAACAATTAATTATCTGCTTGCTTGCATTTGCAACAATGCAATACAAAAAATACACAAAAGGCAAAATTCTGTCTGTAGAGTCTGTACGCATACATTTATGTAATAAAAGTAAGTCATGTTGATTTGATGATGATGCGGAATTCACAGCACAGCTAGCATTTTAAGTACAATTAATCACATACCACGAGATTACATTATATTATATTTCTCCATTAAATTCTATAGAGTTGATTGATTTTTGCAAGCACAATTTAGTAGGTAAGCTACATATGCCATCCTGCCAGCCAATGTTCTTGTGCAACTGATTTAATTGCATTTGCATACACATAAAAATTTGGATTTTGGTTGCAAAAGTGTCTGTCTCATTTAGGCTATAATTATTCAGCGTTAATAATTAATCAGTACTCATTCATCTGACTAAATTCATAACTTCATTCCAATTTGCAAGGAATGACTCTGCAAATTCCATCCTACATTTCTTTTCTTTAGTAGACTCGTACTCCAAACTTCAGTAAAGAATAAGGCGGAAGCAAAAATAAAAATTTAAAAATGTTTTAGTAAAAGGCAAAGGCATTTTTTTTCTTTAAAAATTCCGAATTATTCGAAACTCGGAGAAAATAAAGTTAAGTAGAGCTATTAAATACATACATATGTTAGCAGGTAGCACACGTTTTTTTTATAGTAAATAGGTACTTAGGAATTGGGTTTGCTTTTGGCTCATGACTTTGGAGAAAGTTCACAGCACGGAGAGAGCTTTTGCTTTGCTTTTTAGTAGTAAGTAGAGACAAATGGCAATTTTTACGAAATTGGTGGAAATTGTATTCACTCGGTTGCCGCCTACATCTTCTTTTGCAGCTTTTAGAGTTGGAAATTCGATTGTGTGTTTCATACATTGTCAGATCTTTAGATTGTTTTTTCTTTAGTTTCTTGACAGAATTGTTCTTTTCATGTTTGCACTTGATTGGGTTTAGTGCTGCGCTTTTTTTGGTAGGAATGCTTGCTCCAAAATATTTGTTAACCATTCGGTATTGTTTGTGAGTCATTTTTTCCCAAGAATGCTCTTGCCTGGAGTAATTAATGGCAACGATTGATGAGGCGAGTTGTCTTTGGCGGCTCTGAAACAAGAGAAAATAAGAAATAAGCCATCCAATCAGGTGCTTGAACTTAATGTAAACGATACTTAAAGCATAATTCATTTTCAATTCCATTTCATCGGAACTTGCTTTGCTAAAAATATGCTGTTTTGCAGAATGAAGCAAATTTAGATATTGGCAGTCTTTTTTATGTAGACTCACAAGTATCTGGTCAAATCTTCAATATCCACAAGCATCGAGTCTTGTTCCATGTGCAGGTCATCCCGTTCCAAAAGCATGGACACCAATGTCTCGTTCAAAACTACAACAAAATTAAAAATCTTAAATTTTTTGTTTCTTCACTCGAAAGATGTGACTGTGATATGACCGTCGCCGGATTGTGAATACCAAATACAGGACAGATCACATATAAATACCATTGCACACTGTCATTTATGAAATACTTTGCAATTTATATTACTACTTTGCTATCCGTTCTACTGTTACGCTGAAGATGCATTAAAAATTAATGGCATTAAGGGAGGGGTGCTGTTTGGTGTTCACGAAGATACAATTACGAGGTACGTTCGGGTTCGGAGACAGAGATAATTCGCGTGACTCAATTTTCATGACTGATAGAAGGGCGGATGGGTGTCAGTGTCAAGCACAACACGCAAAAATGTGTGCCTTAATTGCTGAACTTGACCCAATTTTATTGATCTGTAAAATATTAAAATTTTGTGAAAAAGTATCGAATATTTTAATCGAATACAGTATTTACGAAGGAATCCTCGCCCAGCAAAACATTTATTATCCAACTAAACCACCACATGAAATCAAGATTTGGTGGATAGAAAACTCTGCCTTAATATAAGATCGAATTTGTTTGTCCTGTGCACGTTTTGATGACTGGAATAAAACTTTCTTTAAAATTGGATCATTCGTTTCTTTCATTTAAATCATGTTTAATAAAAATTGTTTTACAAGCAATGTACCTTCGATATGTGTGTGCAGATCATTGACAATGACTTGAAGTTGAGTCACATTCATTTCTGTGAGCAGTTGCCGACTAACTCTTCTTCGTTCCGGGGGTAGATTCATTCCAACTTTTCGAAGGGAATTCCTCACCATTTCTGTGATTGGGGATTGAAGTCTTCGCTCCTTTTCCTATTCCAATCCCAAAAATCAGAAACCAAATTTTATTATCATTTCGGCTGTCGAAAACAAATATGTATGTGCTTTCGAATATTCGTAAACGCTAAAATTCTGAATAAAACCCCACAATCCTCAAAAGGGTCAACAATCCGTAAAGCACTTCATTTCAATTTCAACACCGAAATCGTTTTAATTTAAGTGGAGTTGCTTCATATAAGAGCATCTCTAGTTCAGATGGGTCAGCAACAGAAAACCCTGGTATTGTTTGCTCACCTGAGTCATTTGAAGTCTTGCCATTTCCTTGGCCTGTGAAAGTGCTTGTCTGGCCTCTGCCTGAAGTCTCGTTTGTTTAGTACAAAAATCCTCGGAGGATTCAACGGCAGCGGAAACGGGTTTGATGACAGCCGCACTCCCGGTCTGAGTCTGTTTATATGTACAGTAGTATAGTTACAAAATGGAAAATGTGTATGCATAATTTATAATAACATGAGAAGACATCTTTATCTGAGTAATTAACACTCTCGGCTGCATATATAATCTCCTTAAAAGCTCAAACCGCCGGACTAATGTAGATTTACTTTAATGGATTGTCGAGCTCTTTTGGTAATTATCATCCCATTCACTACCTAGAGGATTCATTCCTCCCAACATTCTGTACTGTGCTCCATAAATGGCTAAAATGGCCAAAATGCCTCTAAGCAAATGCAAAACTACTACTTTCACAAGATTTCAAAAGTACAAGAGGACAGAGTTGGGTTATGAGGGCATAAATTCACAATAATTACTTCTACGATCCTTTAGAATTACACGAACGTTCATTCTGATTTCTAACACCCATTGCCATTACGAGGTCCTCGCCCTCGAGCTCACAGCAAGGCAAGGCTCGACTCTTGGCCCAGATTATAAATAGTATTTATAATTTATTGAATCCCAGTTCCAGCCATAGGTTCCGTTTCCGTGTCTAAATAATGAGCACTTGTTCGCTGCTCCAGAACTTAACTTTGGAACTGCTCGGGCAAAAAAATTATGGCGGAAAAGTTCTATACAGAGTACCTTTTCTCCTATCTAAAATTTGAGTTCAGCTAAAATTTATATCACTATGCATGAATATCAGCAAGAGCTTCAGGAATGATCTAATTGAATATCTTGCCTATAGCAAAATGGTTGATTTTGCCGGTTCTTTAATTTTGATAATGTTCTGTATTGAATTTTTGAGGTCCAGTTTTTCTATTACTCCTCTACCGTCATCGGGTGAATAAAGAAATGCAATGCTAAAATAATAATACCTTAATAAAAAAAAGTTTGTATAAATTTTGTTACCTTGATGCAAGGAAGACTAGCCGGTTGTTGTGAGTTTTGGACTTCTGAGTCTGAGCCCGGTGATTCTGAGTCCGATGCTGTTTCGTTCATGAAACAAATTTGAAGATTCATGCCTATAGGTCAAGTACCGCATAAAACTTAAATATGACGAAAAAAATAATTCATAAAGTGTTGATTCAGCTACTACTAACTAGTTGGACGTGAAGCTAAAAGGCAGTAAGTACTCTTTTTGTTTTTGGCAATATGACTCATGCAATTTCGGTAAGACATACTGTTACGGTTGTGTTTGTGTTTCGTATATTGTATAATAATTGCATTCCAGCCATAAAAATGTCAATCAAAAATTGCATTGCATTGCATTGGAGCAGCCAAAGAAGGAAATGACTGTGGAGGATTCTTCACTCACTTGACTGGAGTCTGGAATGTAAGCTTGGCTTCCTTCCGACGGGTTTATCTCCCAATTCTTCCGACTCGAGGGCCAAACGTCTTCGGATTTCATCTCTGTCAGAGCGTCTCTGCAAATGACAGAAAAAACGAATATTCAGTTTTATTCAAAAGTCTATCCAAGCAAAAGTTTTAATCAAGGAATCAAAAATCATCAGACTTTTTCACGCACAGAAGTTAGAATTCTTTGCAAATGTAGAAAATTAGGAATGTTCGGATGTTTTGGTAAACTGTGCCAGAGCATGGTGTCTAAAGTTTAGTTGATTTGCTCTTAAAATCGTGTGCATGCAAAGGAGTAATTATTTTAGGTCGAGCGTTGCCTCTGCCTGCCCTTCCTCCTCAAGTTAATTACTAATCACCAACTTCGTGTTTGAGTTCAACCAGCTCAACTTTTATTTCTACAACGTTAGAATGGCAGGCTGTCATTTTTGCTGGAGAACGAATGAACGTTTTTCTCCAGCTGAAGCTTTCTCTTTCGTGTGTTGGTGACACAGCAGCAGCCAAGGCTGTAGAAAAGTTTGGCTTGTGACCAATTTTTATCCAGGAATTTAAATGTCAAACTAAGCATGCCTAAGTTCCATCGGAACTCGAAACTCAGTCTCACTTAGCGCACGATTCCAGTAGTTCTAGTTCTACGTTCTACTCTGCATTCATTATGCAATTCATCCATTAGCCTTCGCGTCACTTTTCCATGTTGTACGACGACTAATGGATAAAACGAAGGCTTCAAATTTTTGGAGACCTACTTAACGGAATCACTCTTCATAACCTTCTACTACGACTACGTACATCGTCCCTCAACTCCAATTTGAAAGTTTTTGACTCACGACACGACTCCAATTAAACCCAAACAGAAAAAGTTTGTCAAGTCGGAACTACTAATATTTACAAGTTTTTGCGCTCAATTTCTTTCCTACAAGACTCCGATTATGTATTCTGTGAATCCTGCAAATTTGTAGCTTTGGAAAATAGTTACTAGTTTGATTGCGTCTTGAAGGTGGTTGGTATCAAAAATTTCAATTAAATTGCTCCTAGGAGTTGGTTTGGGGAGGGGGCGGGTTAGCACTGGCAGTGTTAAATTACTTTCTGAGGTTCGTGGGCGTTAGATTTGACGCTGATAACTCTGTCGAATCGATCAGCAATATCTTCATCCGAGCTGGAGGACAATTGACTGTCATTTCCATTCCTATTCTCCACCTCATTTCTCCCAGGATTATTTCTTTTGTCCATTTCAATCCAACTTTTGTTCGCATTTTGTGAGAACATGGGTTGGTGTTTGGCACGTGGGCGATCAAATCCTTTCTTCTTTCTTCGCCTTGGTTTTTCATTGTTATTTCGTCCTTCTTCCTCGAAATCAGTTTTTTCACCGACTCGGACCTTTGGTTTGAAATAACTGGACAAACTTCGAGACTGGTGGTAGCTGGTGGAGGTTGAATGAGAGAAATTGTAAGGATTTGTACTACTGCTGAGTCCAAAGTCGTAGTCGTCATCCTCTCCTCCGTTCTTTCGGTGGGATTGAGGTTGAAGAAGAGATTGTGATTCGTTTCTGGCCTTGATCTCTCTCAAATCCCTTCCATCATTCGCGTTTGTACTAAGCAAATAAGGTTCTAATCTTTGGGAAACAGTATCGTGGATCCAAGTAGATTTTTCAATCACGTTGGATTTGAGCCTTGATGAGAATTCTAGAAATTGATCAGAGTTGAGCCTCCCGTTCAGATTCACACTTTGAACTTTTACTTTCAATTTGTCAGTTTGACTACGTAGTGAGGATATGGCAGAGTTGAACATTTTGGTATGTGTGTTTGATTGTACAATAAATTGTGAATTATGGCACTTAATTGCAAGCTCTGAACTTCAACGACTAGCTTATTGGTAAACAATAGAATACAATAACATAAAATGAAAGGGCAGCGGAAGTTGGTTAGCTTAGCTCTCAATTTACAAATTTAACTATAAATGATTGGAAAAGGAAGGATTTGGCACTTTTGAGAATGTGAGAATTTCGGCGCTCATATTCTTGGTCAAGGAAAAAGTGTGAAAAGGGCACTTGTGCCAAAAGCAACATAGAGAAACCTTTGACCACACCAGTCTTACTGTGTGTTGTACTTTTGAGAACTTATGTTTTACTTGTATATGAGCAATTTGACTTTAAATTTATAATGGAACTCAGCAATACAAATTATGTGCTTTCACATAACTTTTTCCGAGTGAACTTTGATTCCAGAGGATGCAAACAATACTAAACTCAATTTTAATTAGTATATTAAATTAAACTAATACATTTTCGTTCTAAAATAAAGTTTGATCCTAATTTCATTCATATTGCGCTTTGGCTATTTATTGATTTGAAAAATAGAAATTGAATTAAGTTTTTCAAAGTATGTACGGAATTTACTTTGTTTGAAATTAAAAGTTGTTCAAAATTAAATGCCATAAACTATTGTGGATTTTCAATAAATTATGCCACATTTTTTTCAATAAGTTGTTCAAGAACGCGAATGGAATATATACCAGTTTTCTGTCATGTTTGCTAAAAATCCAAATCTCACAATACCCAACTTTTAAAAATATGAAATCCTTGTTATTTAAATGGTTCTTGCAGAGGCATATTTCCAGATTATGTCCACCACAGCGAACAACTCTGGTCAATCTTTTTAGAAGTTAGAAGCCACTTCTTTGAATTTTCTATAGCGTTGAAAAAAAATAGTTCTTGCACCTAGTTATAGTGAATTGAAATCGAAATAACGTCACCCAAGTTATAAAATTACGATTTTTTCAAGTTCAACATCGTCAGAAGTTCAGCTTCAACAAGAGCAGGCTTAAAATAAACCTGCATGTTTCACCTTCATAACATTCTTAGCTGCAGTTTGCAAAACTTCTTGAAAATTGTTTATACAGAGTAGAATAAATTGGCCACTGGCTCCTTGAACTTGAAATAAGACAAAGACAAAGAAGCTGAGCTGGTTGGAAGTGTATGTCAGAATTACGAGAAAGTTCTGCTGGAGCATACATTCTATATGTGCATGAATTTTGGCATAAGAGTTTCCACTTTCTCCAGGAGAAAGTGGTACAAAAAGACCAAGATGCCCAGGACGTCCCTAGCTTCCTGACTGGGAATGTACTGTAATGTAAGCATGGAACATGAAGTGCAAATTCTAAAGAAAGGTAGATAAACTTTGTATCACAATTCACAAACCCAATTTGGCTTCAGAGGCGGAAGATTTTCCACACCATCTTGGTGCTGGTGAGTATCAAAAGTTAGTGTGTAGAGGTCTGAAATAAACCGTGAATCTTTCTTGTAATGGCGATACTTTGGATCCAGACTGTATCGAAGTAACATTTTTCACAACTCCAATTACTTTGCCCACACTA
>JAQGCM010002351.1:0-11485 GCA_034699705.1 Hymenaphorura dentifera
CTTGAGACTCTGTGTTTAAGGAGAGAAGTTACACATGTAGCTACAAAGAGCTGTCGGCCTGGACTCCTCAGGAGACCGTCACGAGTGTCAGGGCAAGGGGCAATTGTTTATAAATTGTACAACATTCTGTTCTAAACTTGATAGTCAACCAAATGAAGGCGGATGTCTCTGGGCCCAAAGGAAAGCTTGAAATTTATGTATTGTGAGGAAAGATGATGAAGAATGCAATGCAGGCAAATGTTTTGAATTATGGGCTTTGTTTTTCCTTCAGATGCGAAGATACTTACTTCCTCGAAAAATTTGTCTGCATACATTGTGTATCAAATTCTATTCGCAGTACTGCCTCTGCGTGATTAATTCTTTTATTTGTATATTTTGGCTATTAAACTGCTGAAAACGTGTTGGTTCGGTGCTAATCTGAGATGTAGCCTAAATTTTTTGACTCAGTCATAAATCTGTAGCGCTTTAGAAGAAAGTAGTAAACATTGGGCTCTGCTGGATAGCTTTGGTTCATTTCAAACAAAATCCGTCCGACCAGCTTTTCACAAGAAATGAATTTGCAAGGGATTAATATCAAACTGACTGGAACTGAGTCCTTGACATTGTTTTGAATGGATGATTTAGATAATGTACTTCGCATGTATTTTTTGTAGAGACAAGAGAAATGACAGTAGAATTATAACATCAGTCGACTCGACTCCTGTTTACTCCGACAACAAATAATCTTTCATAAAATTTGTCTGACGAAATGAATCCTTTGGTTTCAGCTCGCGAGCATTTTCTTCCCGAACTTTCTCCAGTTTTTGTCTGGAGCTACTTACATACATACGTAGTTCTGTAATAAATAGATTGAGCCTTAAGAGAGGATGGGCGTTTCTCAGTGATGTGGTTGTCGACTAGTTGATGAGTTCGGTGACAGCGTTGAATTCTCTCTTTGTCTGGCGTGGGACTTCCATTTCAGAAGTTTGTCCCTGATGAGCTTTCCTCAAGTTTAATGTATATATCCCACTCTGCTTGCGTGCAAATGTACTCAAACTTATCTTGTCCTTTGTTCTTTACTTACTTTTTTTTTGGAGTTCGACTAGTCCTCTGATACCATACAACTTGTCTCTCAAAGACTTGGAAGCCTTTTCCACCACAATTCTACAATTCTGCTCCCAACTATTTTTATTCTTCTAGCCTTTTATTCTCTACAACTAAATTTTCCTTGATTTCTTTATTTTTCTCCCGAGTTTGCTACTAATCAGCATTTTACAGATCATAAGAAATTTAGCCTCACGGTTGACCTCATATAATTGCTGTGCATGCACTCATTTATTTGATTACTGCGCAGCAAAATTAATGAAATTCTTGAGGCCGGGATAGGAAAGTTGTGTACTTTCAGTTGAGTCTATTGAGTCTATGAATGAATCGAATCGCTCCACTGCAACATTCATTCAAGTTGCCAAGTCGAGTCTGGAAAGGCATATCTTTCAAGTCTGAGAAGATAAGTAGAGTGTCAAAACGCATTAGACTCACACCGAGTTGGTGAAAATGTTAATCAGCAAGATCTGACTTGGAGAAGGAGATTAATCTTTTATAATTGACACACTGTCGGAAAGACTCTCAGCGGAACTTGCATGCTTGGGCCTGGCCTGGCCTCGCGAAACTGAAACTGAAACTCTCCAAGCAACGACTCAATGCAATGTAATGACACGGAAAGTTGGTAGTGCAACACATCCAACCAATAAGATTCACGAGGATCTCGTTCACTCGAAGAGAATACGCGTTTAGCATATTTGCTGTTGACAAATAAAATTGAAGATTGAAGTATGTGGCATGTTGAAGGAATTGGATCATTGGAAGAGTTATGGTGACTGGTGGCGATAGGAATTTTTGACTTGGAGAACTTGGAGTCGGAGCATGCATGGGAAGCCCCAGCAAAAAAAACCTAAATTAAGTTTGAAAAAGAATGAAGAGATAACCGTTAGGCATCCATGGAAGTTTTTCACATGCACGTCACTTGTAAATTGTTAATGTGCTTCAGAGCTCTCAGAGAGAGAACGAGTTCGAGAGTCTTGTGATTGTGCACTTGCATTGCACGCGCTTTTAAATTTATTTTCGGATTTCAATTAAAATGTCGGGTCAGAGGAGCACGAGAACTTTAGATCAAACCTTTGATACCCAATTTAAGTTTCCACAGAACAGAGAGCATTAAAGATTCAAATGATAAACTAGTGGAGCGAGAACTTTTCCAACTGTTTTGCAACGGGCAAAAACATGAAAAGTCTTGTGCTATTTTTTAGCACAAAAATATTTTATGTTGGTGGTGCTGCTGGTCCTAGCATGTTTTAGCCGCGTACATAATTCTTTGAACGTTTCACCTCTCCAGAGAAAGAGTGCATGCAAATTTTAATACAATATGAATAAGAATATGTGGTTGGTTTCACAAGTCGGAGTCGCAGTCGCACCCATGCCTTGGAAGGGTACTTTGTAAAGTGAGTGATCGTGAGTTTGGTGAGGAGTCTCATGTCCTAGTCTCATAATTCGAAATACTTTTCTTTTTTCATGGGTGGGGATTCACACGGTGATATCTTGTCACAAAAGTTTTTCACTTAAATGAGAAAAGTTTAGTTATGGAGGTGAACGTTGGGAAGAACAAACTTTAGTCAAGCATGCACCAGATGTACTCAATATTATGTGATAGGCAGAAACCGAGTTGTTCTTCATCCATCCATAGCCACGCAGTCCACAACTTTTCCCCCCTCCTTCTCTCTCTCTCTGTCTTTCTCAAGTACATAATTCACTCCAAAAAAAGAGGTTTTCCCTCTTTCTCTATGCTCTCTAATAAGGTTAAACTACCCGCCCTAGTCTTATATTTTTGTGATTATACTTAGAAAATCTGAAAAAAATCCTTCTTCAATATTTTATACTTTAAAATATTGAAGATTTTGCAAATTAGGTTCAACGGGCGGTACAAGAGAGAAAGCTGTGGAGAAAGTTTTGTGATTCTTTCACATTTTTGGCTAAAATGTTATGAAACAATGACTTCCATCCTTTGGAGATTTCCTCCAGCCTCGATTGACTTGTTCGTCAAAGTTCTACGTAATGAAACTGCCAAAACCTTGGCCTAAGAAAACACCTTTTAGGCTCTCCATCCGTCATGTCAATCGAATCCAAAAAAGCTTTTCTGCTGTGCTCCATCATATTTTTGTAAGACCCCCATAATCCATACATCTTACTCCTACTCATACGTGCATAGTCTTTTAAAAGCAAAGCACCCAATCACACCACACCAACAGATGTGAGTTGGAGCGTGCACCCCAAGCCCACAAATATTTTGAGAGTTTTCTTTCCCTTTTTACCAATAATAGTACGTACTACATGTACATCCGCTTCCCCATCTATTAGTTTTTATCTTGGATTTCTCCTTATCTTGTTCGCTTGGATTTGTTTCTGCAAATCTATTCTGCGCTCTGGAGTCTGCGGCGGCCCTGACTAAACTTGTGTATTACATAAATAGGTTAGAGCAACTCGTGAGTGCTGGAATTGCCTCGGTTTCCCCATATTGGGAAAAGTGTCAGCCATTTACGTTTGTGGATTTGTCATTTTCCAAATTGAATAATAAGGCGAGAACCCAATGGTTGTGGTTGTGCCAACGGGCAATCCGTTAGATTAACCTTTCTAGCACCAGTTCACATCCCACATTAACCTTACACATCCTTTTCCACAAAATTCTAGGCACTTTGATTTCCGTGGCACACCATGACGCATGTGGAGAAAGCAGAAATGGTGAAAGTCAGGGAAATCAGATCATTCCGTTCCCAGGTCTACAGCAGCAGACTGTATATTCGGGTCGTCTTGGACGGAGGCTTCGAGCACTAGTCAAAGTGGAAATGGAGGCAGCCAGGGCCAGGAGTCAGTCCTTCGTTGTTATAATCTACAGAGAAATGTTGGAAAATCCGAAAACTGCTGGAAGCTTTTGAAGGAAAGAGTCGTCGAGAGAGCGGAGAATTGCATCCCGCCGTGCATCAAGAGACTAATATCGTGAAGAGAGATAGGCATGCAACCAACCAACGCATAAATGCATTACCTTTTCAGAAACTGAAATATTTCTCCGCTCCTGGTAAAACCTGTGCTCTAATAGCTTACTCCTACTTTCCTTCATCCATTCCATGTTTCAGGGAGCAGAGAGCACCACCGAGATAGACAAGGAGATTGAATTGTATTGGTTAGATGAATGTCGATTCTGCCGAAGGCCCAATCTTCCACTTCCTCCCGCTTCCTAGAATCCTCCGCATTTCCTTAATTCACTTGTTAGCCAAAGTGTCTAGCGTTAGTCAAGACTAAGCACACGCACTGTTTACGAAAAAATACTCAAACATTTGATTTGTCCAAAACTCCACAATTTTTCTTCTTCCACTTCCTCAGATTTCTGAAGAATTTACTTTAAAATTTACGTCTGGCTTGCTATAACGAGCAGTTTGTGCTATAGAATTTGAATTGTTGGTTGGTATCTGGTTTGATATAATTACACAAATTCCGACTCAAAAGTGTACTTAAACTCATTCCAGCAAAGCTCCTTGTGCTTTTTTGCTTCAAATTAAGTTGGAACTTCTGTTTTTATAATTACTTCTGCTAATTCTAACGGAACTAATGATGAGTTAATTGCACTGATATGAGACCGAGAAATTGAATTACTCTGTTTTATTAGCCTTCTAAATTCTTAATGGAGACAACGAATGTTTTTCTACCCTGCACTAGAAAAATTTGCTTTCCATGTTAATTTCACCCAGTGCATTGTGGCACTTCAATCTCTTGACTTTTAGAGACTTGCGAATATACACGCTCTGGTATTTCTGGTCTAGTTCATTTTAATTAGACGCACTTTAATGAGGAATTGAAGCTTGTGTACTTTACTTGTAATTTGGAAAAGGAAGTGGGCAATTATTGAGGTGATCCTTCAGGCTAATCATTCATCGATCGCCAATTCGTACTCAAGATTCCTCCAAATCCTTCGTGATACGAACGAATCCTATTTCGTGCTCAAACTATTTATCGATTTCTGCATTTCTGCTCTTAACGGCGATAATTTTTCCAAAAACTCAAGCACCTTCTGGACTTGTGGCACTTCGTTTTGCAATCATACTTCATACTCATACGCCTAGCTTTCAGAACTTGAACGTTCAACCAAACTCTTCTTCGGTCACAGTAGAATTTTGTATTATTTGAAAGAAACAAATTGAAGTTACAGCGGGACATCGACTGAGAATTATTTGACTTTGTTGACAACTACACCACTGGGGGTTCTCAGGCTCGTTTCTTGCTCCACAGACGCTTCGCTTTTTGCTCAGCAAACCAAATGAGTCCAGAATTGCAAAGTCATTTCGCAATCTCTGCTTTTTCTCAGCGTGAGCTGAGGAAAACTATGTGAGGACTTTGGACCTTTTCTCTTTTGATACTGAAATTGTTCTTCCATAATTCATTTTGATTTTAATTCCGCTTCTGGAATTGTACAAGTCGAATTTCGACTTCAAATAAAGTTTATGCATATGGTACCCCATGCTGGTCTCAGAACATTTGAAGTAAATTCTTTTAATAATTCCGTTCTTCGTTGTAGATTGCAAAATATTACAGTAGGGCTCAAATGCAGCTAACGTTACAAGATTTTTGATCTTTCACTTGGATGTGTACAGCCTTTGAGAATTTAGATTGACTTGCATTTTCAGTAGTCTGGAGATGGTTTAACAATGTTTTCTGGATTTGCCTGAAGAACTTGTGCTAATCTCTGTGCCACGATGCCTGACTTTCACTTTTAGTTTTTAGAGAAATCTAAGTTTAGAAGCTTTGTTAGTGATTTTCCAATTTACTTTTCACTTCAAAGGAAATTTCAATTTCTAAAGATCTGCACTTGAACCCTAATAATTGAAATATTCAATTCTAAACTGAACATATTGTTGAAAATTACATTGTAACGAAATTTGTTAATTGATTCAATGCTTCTTTTTGAAGTCAAGTTGGTTCTCTTACCTCTAGAATAGTTTACGTGAGGTTTTTGACTTTGGGCTAAAATAGTCCTAGATTTTCGTGAAAAAGATTGCATTGTTTTATATTTTCGCCCATCAATCTTGAAGAGATTCTGTAATTCGAAAAAAGCAATTGAAACGTAATCTCACCAATGTTCCACGTCATATGGGTTGGGATCCACAGAAATGTTATAAAAATAATTGAAATGGATTGGGAGATTTTCGTTATTTGTGGGTAGCGCGGTTGACTCCTTTTACATCTCCTTTGCCTCCTTAAAAGTTCTAAGTTCTAAAAGCTATTTGAAGAAACGATGAAAAACTTGTACTCTTGTACCGCTTTGATTTTCATAGTTCAAAGATTTATGACAATGAGTTCAGAATATAGCGAAGAATTTATTAACCTGAAAAATTGCATCAGTATCAGTGTTTCGGTATCATATCAGAGACAAGGTTTTCCATGTTCGAAAAAAAATCCAAGAATTGACGAAGTGAGTTATCTGGCTGACACATGAAAAGCCAGGCGGATGAGATTTGCCCGAAATCTGAAAGGCTGAAACCTGGGAATGCTGCATTATTTATCACCTCTAGCTTCTCTCTCTCTCTCTGTGGAGAAAAGATGTACAGTTGAGTCAAAGGGATGTCTCTGACCGATCTCTAGGTTCTCCGTAGTTTTGATTGATTGCAACTTAAAGATAGACAAGCAGCCTTATCCATCTTCGAAAGGATTTACTACGACATTGAGATACGGAGAAGGGTGATCCCTCTTTTTCTCTTAAACCATGGATGGATGAGTAAATTGAATTGAGTCGAGACCCTCGCAGGCTGCACCTATGACAGCAAATTACCTCTAAATCTAAGCCCTCACGATTTACCGTTCCTAAGTCCAATTAAAATCTCCTCCGTTCTACAAGAACTTTTATATTCTGTTGTTTTCAGAGCCACCAATTGCCACAAATGTGTAGTCATCAATGAAAGGCACCGCAACGTACTCCAGTACAAAGAAAGTAAGTGAAAGCGCAGGTGAAAGCGTTTGCTGAGATTCATCCTTTGGGTTTATTTTATTTGACGGGTTTGTTACGGTCTATTTCGCACACCTGAGCTCTTCTGGATGGTCTCGCATTTTGAAGCTCCTACTTTGAAAACAAAACATTTGAAAGAGTTTGCAAACGATGCTTACATAGATTTGTCAGTTAAACGAGTTTTACGAAGTTTGCAAGGGAGATTTATTCTTTAAAATCTTACAATTTCAAGGATTTCGTACTTCGAGCTGAATACAGTTGAAATCGTATCAAAACAAAAGTACGAAGCTAGGCTGGAAGAACACTCTCCAAAATTTGCGATATAAATTTTTGATTGACATGCGAGTCAGCTGAAGCCAAGTCGAAGTAGACATAACACATTTGTTTTGCGGAGATGCAATCGGAGAGTGGCTTTGATTGGCAGAAAACCTAGCTCTGACTTGACCATTGTCAAATTTGAAACTTGTCAAAACTGCCTGGCAATATTACTCAAAGTTCGAAACTATCGGATTCAACTCCGGCACGAAATGGAAATGATGCCAAACCGACACAGTAGGGGTGGGGTAGATGAGTTTTTACCACTGGAAATCCAATACCACCGCCAATTGACTTTTCAGAGAAATTAAACACGCTGTACTCTTTATATCTCATCTTAGGTCAATACTGCGAAGAAAAGGAACTTCTGGACATTCTTTGTAGCCAAATCCCTGGAGACGGACCACTTTACTCGCTTTTCAGAATTGATGCTCAGCCAGTTGATTGTCCGTTTCGGTAAATGTTTCCCAAGAAGTGCTGCTTACTTGCAATGTTCTACCATAGGCGGTTGCGTTTTTAATAAAGTTATTTTATTTTTCTATTTTTAGTGGAGCTCCGTTTACATTCACCTACAATCGGGTAAGTCAGTCGTTCAAAAAATAAAGTTTTCATTCAAACGCGATTCAATTGAATACCTTAGGGGTTGTGTCTGATTTGATGTAAAAATAGAGAGCTAATTTCTTGCCTAACTTTCATTAAACAGGGTTACGGAGAATGCCGGGATCCGGTATCGAACGTGGACGCTTGTACGGAAAGTTCCAGACTTCTGCTCCGCTACCAGGCTTGCCCAAATATTCCAAAAACGGAGAGCACAAGTGAGTTTGGTACTTTCACTTTTACTACCTCCTAAAAACATTTGCCAAAACTTTGGGACTTATCTACCAGCAAAGACATTTTCTGAAAAGCGCACTAATTCCTTGCAATGGTGCGAATAATTAACCTCTCAAATTTAATGAATGTTCCCACATAAAGTTGTCATTTCTAAGTTCAAAAAATTATTTCGACGACCACAGGTTATGAAATATGGCTGAACGTTGTTCATTTGCAAAAGCATCACATGCCAAGTACTTTTAAAAAGGAGGAGGTTGTAGTTCCTGGCGGCAGAGGCACTTACAACTGGGAAAACTGGGCCGGTTGAAAAATGTCGGACTAGAATTATTTGCATGCATGCATGTTAATCGAGGAATGAGTGCAAGAACTTAACTAACAAATGACAGTTGGACACGAAAGGCGCATATCAACGCTTGACAATAATGGGACTCTAGGAGTTACTGCTTGTCCAAATCCAACATCAAGTCATTTCAGTCCAAGTTGACACGCCTTCTCCTCCAATTTGCTCGTGTAATGTAATCAAAACAGGGTACCTTAGTCTAGAATGAACCATTTTTTTGAACCAATTCCTTCTTTGTTGGGTCGCAGCCCATATTTTATGCGTCGCGGTGTTGTTTCGTTGTGCTTAGCGTTGAGTGCACGCTTTTATTACTCACAACATAAGCTACTAGGGAGTACAGCTAGGAAATAAAAACAAGGCGAGTCAAGGCAGGCACTCCTAAAATTTCACGCTCAACCCGAACATGCAGTACATCACACATGTGGTGGTCATTTGGCTCCAGAGATTGCGAAGGGTATAATTATTACTAGGATATCAAATTATATCGGGGGCTATTCATCTTTGCGGAGGTGTTGGTTATTGCAAACGAATTATATTCATTGCATGAATGCGCGTAGACATTTTTGAATTATGTGTACGTACTTTGCTCCAGAAGTTGGTGTCAAGTAATGGCGACCCTTCAATCTAAATGTGTATTATTATTCCACTTGTAGCGGAAGAATTAGAATGTCTTGCTGAATGGAAGGAAGGCTCGAATCATTACCTCATTGGGAAATTAGATAATCGCCTCGCAACCAACTCCCACGAAGAACGCTACAGATGCTTTCTTTATGAGAGAATGAAAGACCATTCCAGCTCGGACGGCGAAGGACATGCACGTACCATTGGCTATAGAATTGCCCAGTCTGGGGACGCTTCTTGCACCGACATTTCGTCACCCACTGATGGGGCACGGGCACTCATATTTACTAAAGGTACACAGCTATGCGACCATGTGATTTATTCATCGAAATGATCAATTCGAATTTAACAACCCAATTCCAATTTTTTCTCATAGTTGAACAATCTAATTTTCCCAAATGTAAATTCCCGACCTGGGTCATGGCTCATCATTGGCGCACGCTTGACGGGAAAATTTACGTCAAGGCTCATCACAAAAATTCAACAATGCATATTGTCGATGAAAGCAAACGCAATTCTTCTAATTATTCAAATGCTATCGGTTTGCTTGGAAGTCATCTCGGTCGCACCGGCTCTTCAATATTTACTGGCGGAACACGAATAGTTTGTCAGACTAGATTTGACGTCTCAGATAGACATGTGTCTATTTTGGCCCAACGCACGGAAGGATGGTAGGTGGCTTCGGATTTCCTTAACTCTTGTTTTCTTTTTAAAATTCTTCACTGCCTATGTCTTTGACTATTTTCTAAATATCCTATTTTTATTAAATTTCCAGCAAAAGTGAATCAGTATGCTTGGATATTTACAAAAGGGACAATCATGTGATTGAAATGAGAATCAGACCAAAGTCAGGGCAAGACGATCGAGAGTGTGGAAACAAGAACACAATTGAGAAATCCTCGGACGTGGATTTTTACATAACACTCGTGAGTACGGCTGTTTCGGAGAGACGATGCCCACAATTGGGTAAATACATGGCGGCCGTGGTTCCAGCTTCACAGGATAGGGTTAGTCGTGAGGCTTGTGGAGCTGGGGGAAAGGATTCATACAGCACTCTCGTGGTGGGATGTGGACATAAGGGAACAATGGAATTTCACTCAAAGTGTGCGACAGAGGAACCAATCGTTTGTGAGTCTAATATAACCATTTGTGGTTTTCATAATGAATTGGAATGCAAAGTGTTAAATTAATGCCTTACATTTTTGCCAGCTTACACTTGCCACGGAAACTGGGAAGAGAGTGGAACCGGGTATTTGATTGCAACTCCGCTCAGCCGCTCCTCGAATTCCGCAGATCGCTATTGTTTCATTTACACGCAGACCGAAGGTGGTCTCCGAGTATCTAGAAGTAGTGAGACCTGCCGCACAAACATAAGTCCTGGAGTTGAAGGGTTTTGGGCATTCAACCTCACAGTCGATGGTAAACTTGGTTTGAATACATTTCGCCAGATCTAACTAGACGTTAGAAATTACAAGACCTTGAAATTAAGTTCAGCATAACGACTTTTAAATGTAACTTTAAAATTATTTCTAAAACTAAGGGCCAGATGAAATTCCGATAATTTATTATATGAGCTTGTGCTCTTTTGTAGCTTCGTGGCACAAGTTGGTTGAAAAGCAATAAGAAACATCTGCATTTCTTGTGTCTTCCTTGGTGTTTGGATCTTTGTTAAGACACAAAAAGTGTGCCATCTGTGAATTACGCCAACCTTAATCTTAGACGCGACATGTTTTCTTCGATTTCATCGACTTTGTTAGGAAAGTCGTTTACCTGCAAAAACTAGGACCGGTTAAGCTTTGCTCTCAGGGGAGGTTTTGAGGGGTTGTTTACCTTAGGGGTTGTTTCAATTTCTTTATTTATGTGTCACCCAAAAATTCAACCACAGATTGTTCTTCCATTAAGGACACAGCTACATTGTTTCTCAGAGAATTTGATCCAGTGAACATTTCGTTAGGGGCCACGTGTAAACGCGTGTTACTTGATCCATGTAATGATTTTACTATGGATCAGCTGACTTAAAAATATTTTACATTAATTTTAATTTTGACTAAATTATTCTGCAGGACAATGTGCTGAACCATTAACCGGAAGTTCTACCAGATTGGGAGCACAGGGAACCAGCTATTTATTTGTGCTCTACTCTGTGCTTGCTTTACTTTTTCTCAACCCAACCACTTGCAACGTGCTAACGAGTTTCCTCACATCATCTGCATCAACACTCAATCAGATTAGTCAAACGATGACGAGATGACAGGAGGGCAAGAATGAGAAGGTCTTGTGTAAAAGTGAATAATTTATTTGAAAGATTTTACGAACAAATGACTTGTGTATTTTATAATGTGATTATACATAAA
>JAQGCM010002352.1:0-11482 GCA_034699705.1 Hymenaphorura dentifera
CTTTAGAGGTACTGAGTGAGTGACTGAGTCCTCAAAGCATTAAATATGGATAGAATGTCCTAGGCTACCCCTAAACTCGAAGAAGAAGGCTTTATCGAATCCAGTAAAATCAACATCGGGAGAAGATGTAGAAGATGTGCAGAGTTAGAGTTAGAGTTTCTACAAAGATCTTTAAAGGTTTGACTGGTTAGTGAAACGAAATAAATGTATGGAAAGTATCTTCCTTCCAAGGCAAACCTTTCACTTTACTTTCACTCTCACTGCAGATTATACACTAAAGAAAAGTTTGCTGTCGGCAAGCCCAACTGGAGAAAAGAAATTGAAAAAGGAAATCTACAGCTGGAAATAGTTTCAACAAAATGTGATCAAAAATCTTCGTTTCATTTCATAGTCACAAAGGTGGTTCGAGGAATCTTCTCATGCTCTCAGAATTCAATAAATTTTCCCGAAAACCATTTTTAATTCTTAAGCCTAGTAAAAACCTGAAAGGCCTTGAAGAATTGGCTAAACTATTGCTTTCAACGAAAACCACCAACCAGAACTAGAGCAAATTAATAATGCACTTAGAGTGGACTGGACTTGGACCATGTTGACATATCTGGCGCTAATGCTTTAAGCACACATGTCGGAAACTCAAAGACGTACGTTTGCCTTGTGTGGTCCGTTCCCTTCATAGGTTTTTACTTTGTTTTCACAAACTTCCTTTCTTTGAGTTCCTCCAAATCCTGGAGGAGTAAGTCAGATTCATCTTAAGGAAAAGCCAAGATGATTTATTGATTGATTTTATCGATTTATTAGCTCCTTCCTCTTCCTCTCTCTGAAATGACAAGTCTAAATCAACCTGTCAGGGATTTACTGTGTCGCTCCAATAGGGACTCTCAACATTCACTCTCACCACTTTTTTGGCATTGCAATGTGGGTCTCAGGTTTTCAAGTATTTTTTTTATCGTAACTGAAGTTACAGTCAAATTCCTTTTCCAATAGCCAAGTTCAAGTCTGGGTCTGGGCCAGGACACAAGTTAAGGTAGTGTAATTTGATGTAACCCGCATTCACTTCCAGAAACAAACACCAATGCAATGCACTTAAGGTTTCGGGAAATGAAATGCACACAGACAGATACAAGAAATTTCTTCTCATAACTTTTTTAAGGCAATCTGGAAAATACAACTGCCGTATTTTCAATAATGTCAAATCAAATCAGGCACAATAATTTCTGTGTCTCGAGAAAGGAGGAGGGGCAAAAGTGTTCTGAGAACAAACTCAAAGCGGAATTTGAGTTCAATCGTAAAGTAATAGTAATGTCACTTTCTTTTTTCGGGCGAGGTAGAGAATTTTTTGCTGGAGATGGATTGTTTCGTGTGGGGAACAATAGAGAAATATATGGGCGACAGAGAAGTTATAGCTTTGAGTTTGACTCCAGCTTTATTTTATATAGGGGACGGATGGAACCAGGAGAAAGCAGAAGCAGGGTACAAGAATGAAATATAGCTTTCACCGAACAGGAAAAATTGGGAGAGAGGACATACTCAAATTGCACGGTCGTGCCGGAAAGGACCAGAACGGGATTCCTGTACAACACACACAAATTATCTTGTTTGCTTCAAATGTCGAGTAAAATTTTAAAATCAACTTTCAACATTAAATACAGAATTTATGTCGCTCGTATGGGCTCATCCATCTCCGTAAAAAGAATTCAAAATGCTCGCTTGACCTACATTTAGTCTTGAGACAATAAATTCTTAGCCCAGCAGTACAACAAGAAATTCCCAGAACATCAGCGGATGAAATTTGACTACTGGAATCCATTTTTTGTGAGTTTCCCACGAACATGAGAAAGTATTGGTTTGCCTAATATTATTGAGCGGATAACCTATATACAATGATCTCTGTCTGAGATTTGAGTCGGAGCCTACGGTTTGGTTGCTTGGTTGGGGAGAGAGAGATTCATCTGCTATTCTGAGACCCCAGCTAGCAGCTCCAGCTTGAAATACGGTTTAGGATGAGTGCACTTATATTAAGATAACCGAAGAAGCCGAAAAACCGAGTGATCTAGTGAGGCTTGCGGATTCAATTCAGAATCTCATTGCTTTCTCTCCCCAGGAAAGGATAAATATGATATCACATTACATCTACTCAGTCAGTTATGCATGACGCTGTGTAATAATACTTCCACATAAATATTATCTTTTTCGACAAAACTATCTTTCTAAGAAGCCAGAGTGCTGAGTTCCTGTCTGCCAAACAGAAATGCGTCAGTAAGTATTGAATGTAATGCAATAGGATATCCATAATATCATGTTATTTGCTGGCACGTGTTGACTGACTGACTGTCTGGTTTGTTCAAACACCTCGTCGTCGAAGATTTATAAATTTCAAAATGTATCCAAAAGGATAAATTTGGTTGTGTGCTCACTGCAAACTTGCACTGTACAAACATCAAGACTTATTTCCTTTGATTAGCATAGCATGTGAAAGCCCAAAAGCATTGCAGCGAAGTTGACAATTGCGTTGAGTTTTGAATACAAACTTCAACGCATGTATCGCACAATCACAGCAGTGTTCTGTCTGAGTCTAAATGTATAAAGTTTTGTTTACACTTATGTACAAGCAGTGAAAATGTTTTGAGCTGAAGATAACAGGAGAGACTTGGCAGTGAAGGGCGAATGCCTGCATAAAAATTTTGGTTTTCAGATTTCCTACTTGATCTGGATCAAGGTAGAATTTCATAACTAGATTCGAGTGAGGGAAACTTGAGATGAGAGAAAGTGCGATATGGGGATTTTACGATCAAAGTGTTTATATTTGTTTTTGTTTCAGAAAAACTTTTCACTTTTTGTTGCTTCTGCTCTATTTGTGAAACAAGGTTTCGAGGTTAGTATTCCAACGGGGGGTAAGTTTTAAGTTTTACTTCGAGCAGATATCAAACTCAAGAAGTAGTATCTCCTCGACCTCGTACCGAATAGTTAAGGGCAAGTGGGCGCTAATTGCGACGAAAACTAAAGACTAGCTATATCAATTAAGATGAATAACGAATGATATGTTTGACACAAAGGTCAGAGTCAGACCGCGGGGTAGATGGTGCGTGTGTGTCCAAAAAAATCTTGTTCTACTGTGCTACAGGTGTGGTTTATTGCCGGCGACCATGTGGAATGGATGAGAATTGAAGAGTAGAAATTGTCCTGAGGGCTCGGTAGAAAGTAAGAAGAGAGAGAGGAGAATGAAAGTAGTGGAATGAAGTGAAGATTCGTTCAAATAATCGTTCCATCAAATTCAATAAGGCTCTTATCTTTGGAGAGCGGAAAAACAATCTCTAACCTAACCAACTGACTCAACCATTTGATTCACTACAGGCAGGAAGGTGACTTTGAGTCGCGGCGACTGCTACGGCTACGGCTCCCAAAGCAGTGCCGGCTGCGGCTGGCTGGCTGAACAAAAGAAAGAAGCCAGGCTTCATAAAATCTGATTTGGAAAAGAAAATGAACTTAGAATTCTTTCACTCCTTTTGTAAACCTAGATAGGAAATTTAATTCCAGATGAGCAGTGGTGTAGTAGTGGTAGTACACAGAGGTAGCGGAAGGAAGGAAGGAAAGGCGTATCAGAGTTATCAGAAATGGCACTGGTATATAAAAAAAATTCCCTCCAGTGCAAAAGCAATTAATTCTCTTGCTCATTTACATTTCTTGGCAATTCTCCTGACATTTTCTGTTCCCATTTTTACTACTACGTTCTAACCGAATACTCCTGTAATACCTTAACCGCAGCAGCAGCAGTAAAAAAAAATCTTCCCTTGTTCACTACTGGTTTTTCGCAATGCGTACTGGTTACATAAACTACCTATGCCCTCAAGTATATGTTTTATACATATATACGTTTATATGAATTTATATAGGTTTATCATATTTCTTGAACTATATTCATGCACAGTGCAGTTGGGAAGCATTTTACAGATTTAACAAGCTAGCTAGAAATTCATATGCAGGAAACTTTCTCTGCGTCATTTCAGTGTGTCTGACTTCGCCATTGCACTCTTGTATTTATTACTCCCAAATCTCACTCCAAGTGTATTTGCTAAGCGAAAATTTCTTACACATCACCAGTGCACTCAGAATTACATATCGTCCACGTCCACTACACTACAGGATTTGTAGGGAAGAACGTTCATTCGTTTCTCAATCAAAGAAAACAATAGGCAAGAAAAACACAAAGATTTTTTGAGTGACTACTACAAACATGCTTGAAATCAATATTTGAAGACATTAAATAAAAATATTAAAGTGCATTGAAATGCACTTTAATATTTAAATTTAATTTTGTATTTAAATGCCCCGGCTTAGGATTTGGTCGAAATAGATTAAGAGATTAAAGTAAAGGGCATATGATTTTCGAATATAAAGCAGAGAAAGAGGGAGAAAACTGTAACCGGAGCCGTGGCTTCAGAATGACAAAACGGATTTGGTCCCCACTTCCTTCGTAAACTCGTCTTCTGTGCAAAGTGTGCTGCTCTGCTGCCTGCTATGTTTTTGTGTGGGTTAAGAAGATTGAGAGTAAGTAGTATGTCTTTGAAAGATGAGATACAAAAGAGATGCTCCTTGCCGCGCGGCGGTAGTTCATTAAAATGAAGAATTTTGTATCAAATCCAAAAGGAAAAGATTAAGACGAATGGGGTGAACATTAATCAATGACATTTGGACTCATTCTCTTTTCTCACACAAAAGGAGTTGGGAAGAGGAAACGTGAGTCTCTCCTCTCTTCCTTTCCTCTCACTTTACTTTTTACGTATGCAACCCCGCTTTGCTTGAGCCAGCTCCCCTGGCCCATACATAGGAATTATTATTATTATCATATAAGGTTATATATTTTATACGTTACAACATTTCCCAACCAAGTTTTCTCAAGCATTTATGAAGAGTTACATACATTAAGGTTCATCCGAACGGGAGTCGTCGTGGAAGTAAGTGTATGTACATAGAATACACAAAACATTCATAGAGACGAGACTTTCTCTTTGCTTTCACCATTAGCAATTTTCACCATGCCCTGACACCGAGCCATGACCATACCAACCAGCCAACCCAGAGTTTATTTTCCTTCCTCGAATGTTGATTTGAGGAGAGCCAAAACTCACATTTCACGCCAACCAACTTTCCCACTTTGTCTTTTCCCACAAGATGTGAAATACAACAGGGCTGGCTCTGGCTGGCAGGGTGGAGGAATTCCACTTTGCTCTCAAAGACATTGTTTCTGAATTTCACTAACATGGTGAGCGCGTATTTGACAGCCTGCTCCAGCTAAATCATAGTAATAATTGCTTGGGACTTTTTAATGCAGTTCTTAGTTCGAAGACCGACACTGAATGCCTGCGTTAGCATCGCACTGCACCGCACCGTAGAGGCTAACAAGTTAACTCACTAATTAAAATATTCTTGAAAGCATTTTCGAATTCGCTAGCTAGTAGTCGTAAAGATGGAAGGAAGTTGGAATATATACATAAGATGTACAGAATAATGTGGACATGCATATGCTTAGGGTTAGGCTTTCTGTTTGAATCTGAGTCCTATTCCTATCAAAGTTAGTTAAACGAAATAAATTCTGTTATAGTCGCATGCAAAAAGCGACGAAATTGGAATGATGTTATGCGAAAAGTTTGTTTTTGGCACTAAAGGCGTGTTTGCAAAATAATATTAACGGAGAGCGAGCAAACCCAATGATTGGAGGATAGAATTGCTACTCTATATGTATTGGAATTAGTCTAACTCGATAACTATAAAGACAAAGACGAAAATGAGACGGAAAGCAATTCTAGTCCTACGTGCTCAGCACTAATATGAGCATCTTCCGCACTCTCTTCTCCCAAAAATGAGTTGAGAAGATGGATTGTTTCGAATTATACTTACGCCGCTGAGTCTCACAGTTATTAGCGGAAGAGATAACGGGTTGAAGGATCTCTCCTAATGCACTCTTTTCAAGCACTACAATAGACACTGCACTGCATTGCTCTGCTCTGCTCTGCTTTCTTCTCTGAGCTTCGTTTTTTCATGCCTATCTACTTTTCCTTGGTACAGAATGTCGAGCAAATGGCAATGGCAACATTAGTGTACATATTTTATGTATTTATGTAGGGTTGGTAGGTATAGGTTTGGTGCAAAAACTTGACTTCTACTTCTCACTCAGTCATGATAATCCCAAGGAATTCAATTAGAATACAGGAGTAGTCTAACAACAATCTTTCTGCAAGTCCCTAGGGTTTTCTTTCTCTCCTTTCACTCACTCAACAAACAACTCTGGAATCCCGCAAGTTTCTGATTTTCTCTAATATGACTAGTAGACGACTACTCTACCAGGGAGAGAGGGAGGTCTCACTTTATAAAGCAGATATATGTATGTATAGAGAGTAAGATGTAAGAGATTCTGCTCCTTTGCCTGCCTGAGTCCTGAGTCTATGCTTCATAAATTTGCTCATTTCCTTGCTGATTTCTCTTGTGAGTCTGGCCCGTCACACTTAAGAACAGAGGGACTTAGCAAAACTTCCTGTTTTCCTCTCTCTGGGTCGGTCTGAGAGAAACTGTTTCGGTAGAATTTCCTAATAGCAGAGTTTTGCAAAACAATTAGCAACTAGAGAGCACTTTGGCTTTCAAGTTCCTTGTACCTTTTTTGATTGCCCAAAATAAAAAATTAACCCAAGAAACCTACTCCAAGGAAGAGATGTATTCAGATGAACTAAGAGGGAATTCACCCTTTGAAATAAATCCGTCGATTTTCATGGCACATTGGTTAATCATGAATCAAATTCTGTTCGTTCCTTCCCCTCCTCCGCCTCTCGCTATCTGAAATGACAAAGGATCGGATCTCGAAGGTAGGTAGGATAAAATTTGGAACGCACCTCTGCAACCATTTTTTACTTTTATTCGAAAAGCTTATATGGATGTATGTAAACAGGTTATTAGAATTTGTACGAGCATTTTGTGTTGCGAAGGAGAAAAGGATCCGCCCTTCTTCAAAAATTACTTTAGACCGTATCAATCAAAAGGGATTTGGTGGATGAGAGCCAAAAGCAAAGCGTTCGGCATCCGCATACATAGTCAGACAAACACAGAAAGAAAGTCTAGCCCAGGCAAATGTATTAGGACCCCCACACACAACACAAGGGCCATACACTTGTGGAAGTATTGATCCCTTGAAGAAGAAAGTGAAGCACTTTTCTTCGTTTTCCCTTTTGTCCCGCTAACATCTCCCGGGTAGTACAAGCATGGTACGGTAGCCGGGTATTATAGTACCCGGATTCGAGATGCTGGCTTGCATGGAAACTGCATATTCCGTTCCGTACAGAAATACTACATTGGCTACGTGCTGTTGGCTGAGGTAGGTTCCACGTAGATTTCCCTTCCTTCCTTTATCCTTACTTATTCCCCTCTCACCTGATTGCACTCTTTCATGAAAAGTTCAACTCTCAGCGGCACAATCATCAGAAGAAGAAGGGAAGATGGGGAAGATGGAGATCTTCAGGTAAAGAGAACCTATACAGCAATCATGTGAAACTTTCTAATGGCATCAGCAGCTACTAAAGTGATACTTGAGCTCTTTCTTGACTCGGTTTTTCCCTATGCCTATGCATATGCTTCCTTGAATACTTATGTTTCCCAAGTAGCAAAAACTTATGACTATGCTTTTCAAAAAAGTTCAATATGCCAAACCAAAGCACTTGTTCGCCTTTCGCTTTTCAAAGTTAGGCTTGGGATCCATTCTATTGTCTATTATTCGATCAAGTGTCGAACTTACTGGGTGGTTGGGTGAGGTGAAAGTTCTCTGCCTCTTTAAACCTGCACAAACCTTACAACCGAATAAACAAATAGAAAAGGGCTCGGCTGACTCGGCTCAACGTGCATTTCGTGACACTTTGACGTGATTTTTGTCCTCGCGGAAATTGCATATATTCTATTCTGATTCAAAAAGTTGTAGCCTAACTTCTCGAAACATTAAATTTGACAACTGATGAGCTAGTCAGTCAGACAAAATTACTGCCTAAGGAAATAGACGTTAAACGGCTCATTCCTCAAAGCAAACCGATAGTCAATTAAAATAGTACGCCCTAGATGCCGATTGGCTAAAATCTTGATACCTGCAAACAGATATTTGGTCGGCTTGTTTGTGTGGCCAAAATATTTTGGTCCATGTCAGCCAGGAGTCTGGGAATGAGAAGATTAGAAATGAATATGTATGCAGATATTTGTGAGCAAAGTTTGTTTGCGTGTATTTGTAGTTGTGTGTGTCCACATTTCCTTTAGCAAATCATTGGAGCATGCAGGATAATTATCGGCCTTTGAGTGCTGCTAAACTCACTCACCTCTTTGTGATTTATGTACATTAATTCAGGAAATACATTCTCCTTTACTGTGCACATGACGTCTCTTTGTTCTCCAGTTTTAATTGGAATTTAGCTTGTATTGGGAACAGTACAAGTACATTAGGCTCGGCTGTTGGGGTCTAGGGAAACTCAGTCGGCAGATAAAATATTGCAGAAGTGAATAGTAGTGCTCAACATCAAATGTTGTGTTGTGCCAACAAAAGTTGGAGAAGGAAACCTCTTTACTTCAACTGTTGTGCTTGTGCTTCCGCTACCATTCAATGCCTGGAGTGATTTCATTTTTAACAAAGGTTTTGCATCCATTACAGTAATCTACTCTGACTGCTGTTCAGCCTAGTGCAGTGCAGCTCAGCGCGTTGATTAAGATGAAAGTAGAAAGCTGGTAAAAAATGAATGAAAAAATGCTACCATATTACTTGCACTAACAAACCAAGAATGCAATTTTGCGTTAAAAATTTGCTGCAGTATGGAAAAAAACCAGAGCCAGATGCCAGCTATAGCAAAGTCAAATACGTTATTGTGGTAGCGATATGGATAGGGCAGAGAGAACATTTAGGCATTCAAAGCATCAAGCTGTCATCAATCAAATTCGTAATTCATTTACTGGGTAACTATCAAACCGCCAAAAGAGACTATCTTCTTAATGAAATGAAATTCTTGTCTTAAGATTTGACATTTAGGGTGGAGTAAAGTAATATTATGCGACGGTAAGCCAATAACAACGATTGGAATGTGCTAAAATTGAATCAACTAAATGAGACACCCTTAGCCAACTTCCAGCACTTTGGTTTGGCAAAAAGCAAGTTTGATACTTTATTACACCATTTGAGTGGTGAGTAGTATGCGGAGCAAGTGAAAGTGAGTGAAGCTCGTTTTACTATTCCTTGCAGTGAAAATGAGAATCTGCTAGTTTGGACGAGGAATTTATTAATAAAATAGTAAGGATGAGCAGTGTAGCGACAGAATGATAGAACTCATGGTCAGGAGCTGACGTCTTACTGTTCAAGTGAAAGCCGAGGAATGATGACAAGAAGTTTCAACCGAATCGACGCCGACACGTACGAACCGACACGCAGGGAAATCGTCGGGAAAGTAATTTTCACAGTTAATGAGGAATCCTAGAGGTTCAGGCATTTTGGATTTTGAAATGATTTCTCTCAAGACGCGTTGGAATTTGAAACTGACAACTTTGAGGAGCACACTGCGAATGTGACGAGTTTAGGGAGAATATTAATAAAAAATCTGAATCCAAGACTGACGGACAGAGTATTAGAAACTGAGTTGCCTTCTGAATTCAATATGATCCCTGCTCGTGTCATTCACTTTTAGATGTCAGAAAATGTTAACCCAACGCGTACTGAGTACCCTAGTGAATATCTATCTCCAGCATATGCAGCAGTCCATCACAATAATGAAGGCTGGGAAATTCTTGTGTGAGATTCACAGGAAGACAAAATATGAAAGAGTTGACAGACAAGGGTTCGTATTTGGATCAAGTCTAGTTGTCAACAATTTCACATTGGCGAATTTCCCAGAAATTCAATCAATGTCTTCAGTGTGTTAGGTCTGGTCTAATGGAAAGCACTTGGTCTAATTGGATCAAGAGAAAGTTTGGTGATGTGGGGGGCCCAAATGATGCCGTGAATAAAAATTGAGCGACTTTGAATACTACAATTTCCAAGAACTTTGCAAATTCATACAGTAGAATATAACCCAAGTTAAGCGGCTTGCCCCTTAAGTTCACTCTTTTTGATGAAATGTCTATAGCCGTTATTGACTCGAAGGATACACAGGCGCACAATTTTGCCAACATATTTCGAAAGGCGCCAGGCGAAAGTGAATGCCAATACCACACCAGACGTCCACGTCAAACGAAATCAGTTCAACTCGAAATTCAAAATGATTCCAAGGCACTATTGTTGGGTGGGAGAAGCAGAGGAATTTGGTTAATTAAAATAGCTTTGCTTTGCCCAGTACTAGACGCTATCTTTCGGAACACCCAAGTAAGGGAGTGCCGCCAGGGCTTTTCACCCTCAGACTCAACTCAGACTCCCGTATCACCCACCCTGCAGTACTTTCTCCTCCCCGACTCGACTCAGTTATTTGCATTTAATTCAGGCTCCCAAATCAATTTCAAATTTCTGTATCAAGTGATGATACTTCATCTCGGCAGTCTGCACTTTACAATTTAGATGGACCGGAGGGTCGGAGGGAACTCAAAGTCTCACTACTTTCATCTGTTCACTTTTTTCTGCAACTCATCCCGACCTGATATGTTTACAAATGATTTGTTTAGAAGATTGTGTGCTCGGCAAAGGGCAGCGGATTTGGTCAAATGAATACATGTGCTGTACATGCACGTACGTACTCGATCTCTAATCGAAGTCGAGATCTAGAGATATTTTTTTTCTATTTGATGCGTGATATAACACAGAAGGCGGCTGGCGAAGGGGGGAAATGCCAAACGCCCGCCCGTCGAGCTCAACACAAGACTGTCAGTCAATTTCATTACCGAGATGGATTTGACCGGGGCCAATCGCTAACATGAAATTGGACATACGCTGGTCGCGTGCCTTACCCGCCCAATTTTTGTGATCTGAGGATAGTGCGTTCATTAGTTAGTGACAAGAAGCTTCCAACAAAATACATAAGACTGACTGAATGCATTATCAACAATGGAGAAAGTCATTGATTGATGCTGATGACATTTGAGTAAGGCGAGCTTTTATGTGTATTGTGTGTTTGGTCGAAGCTAAAACTGCGCGAATTTGGGGAGCTGGGCGAGGGTGATTCTTGAACAAACCTAGCTCAAGTTGCTATTTGTTGTCAAAACAAAATCTGTAGAGGGACGGACTGTAAATATTTTGAGACAAACGTGTGCAGTGCTGGTCGATTTCGGTTTGAAATTCGAAGATCACGTTTGAAACCCAAATTGAGTTTTGTGCTAGACTTTGAGGAAAATGGTGGGCAACAAGGACAAGGATTGAGAAGGGTTTAACTAGTTGGAGGACAGGGAAAGCATTGGATTAAAGGGAATGGATTTGAAATTAGGTCGTTGGGTCGTGTGCAATGTATTATTGGAGCAGAGGGAAAGAGGATGATGGAATGACAGGTTTTGA
>JAQGCM010002353.1:0-11481 GCA_034699705.1 Hymenaphorura dentifera
ATTACTGATTCTATAATTAACATAACATGTAGTTATTGGTGCGCAGTCTTCATTAAATCGTTACCGCAGTTTGTATAAAAGTCAAAGGAAAGCATACGTTGGTTTTTCATGCAAATTCACCCTAGAACATGCCATCACTTATTCCAATTGGAACCAAAATTAGAAAGAAAATAACCACGTTTCGGATAGTTTTTCTCCAATCATCAGGAACCGCACTGGGGACAAGTGCTTCTGTGCACTTGTGGATTTCATGAGCTGTGCACGCAAACACGAACGCAGTCAAAAGCACATTTCCGACCTGCGCATAAATATGGATACAACATTTTAGAAGGAAGTTAATGGACAGCAATGTTATTCTGCTTACGTACTGGATAGGCAGGCACAAGAACCAGAACTCCGTGGCCATCTGCTCCCATCCAGACATGGTATTGACCAACCAGTAATTCAACCCAGAATTGACCAAACCAGGCGAAAAATGAAGAAAACCGAGTTCGCAACATGCCGGAGACATTGCGCAATAAAATGTAACTTGCAACCTGGTGAAAATGGTAGAGTAATTAGGCTACGCAAAAACGAACTATGATATTCCTTACGATAACTTACCGGCAGAAATCCAACATACGAATGAATTTCTAGACACTCTAGTTGGTTGCGACAAAAAAATGAGAAAGCACAATACCCACCAATTCCACATATTGAGAGCAGGATGGCCCTATTTGAAAATTTGAATTTAAACATTTAGTCCTCAGCTAAGCAATCAAAATATAAGAAACCAATTGTGTATACTTGTACAAATACAGAATAATTGCTGGGGGGCTTACATTATTGAAATACGAGTTGAAAAGAGATTCCCATGATTATCGTCCTCCAGGACTTTATATCGTCTTGCTAAATGACTGATAAAAGCTAAAATCATACCACAAGGCATGCTATATCGATCTATTTTCCAACGGGTCCACCAATCATGAATATCGTCATCTGTGGTTACGAAAAGTGCTTTCCAAGGCCTAGTCACGAACACTTTCTCAAAAAATACCTGAAAAACAGTGAAAACACAGAAACTAGTGAAAAATGTCACTGATTCCTCTCAAAAAAAATACTCTTAATGTTTCTTACCTCGGACATATAAAGAATCGTAACAAAGCTAATAATGCCGATGACTTTGAAGACCAAATACAAATAGTTAAGGGAATTAGTTTCACACGATGCCCAAGTGATCCTTGGTGGAATGCTGAGGGCAATATATACGACAAGAGTCCAGAAAGATATTAGAGGAATCTGTAAATCAAAAATAATTAGGTTTTAATTAGCTTTCTGATACGGTTGTATTCTTGAAATACAAATGTACTCACAAATTCATAGAACTGGTAAGGGCGATTCATACAAAGGCAAAGAAGCACGGTCATAATGTTCAAACGAAAAAGTTCTTGAAAACATTTGACCACACTGAAGTCTCCCCGCAACGTGTAGTTCAAGAATTGATTCCAACCATGTAGAAACAAAAATGCTGAGTACAAAATCTTAACAAACATGTATATTGGCAGTACTTG
This sequence comes from Hymenaphorura dentifera, assembly GCA_034699705.1. Taxonomy (NCBI): domain Eukaryota; kingdom Metazoa; phylum Arthropoda; class Collembola; order Poduromorpha; family Onychiuridae; genus Hymenaphorura; species Hymenaphorura dentifera. The sequence goes on from JAQGCM010002353.1 coordinate 1,551, forward strand.
ACTCGCTCCCATCATATTGTACACCAATATAAGCAGAACCATCCAACCTTAAAATTGAGTATTAAATAAGAGTATAAACATTAAAATTAAGGACAATTATCATTAAGTTAATTAATTAGAGCCATAGGTCGGGGGATGAATGGTGGAAGGATGATATGATTGGGAGGAAGTAATTTCAATTATTAGATATTTTATACCTTTTGTTTCGTTATCTTGATCGAAATGTAAGACTTTTGTGAATCCGCTGTCCTCCGTGAAAAAAATTCCCAAGACCAATATGTAGACAACGGGAAGCCAAAAATTAGTCTGCGTGAAGTATTTGTTCTCTTTCATGAACATTGTGGTTCTATAAACAATAAAACATTAGCACTAGCCCAACTTGCCCGCGTTTTCAGATTTTCAGGACATAGAACATTTTATGTAATCTAACGATTATGCGAAAGCCGTTCCCAGCCAGCATTATAATAAAATTCTGCCCAAGCTATTATTATATGAAAATTCTTCCCGGTACTAATCTTAACGAAGTAATTCAATTGTCAAATTCATCATCTTTTCATTTTACTAGACATTTACACACAAAATTCCAAAATTTTGCCTCAAAACTTCTGCACTAACTAGTACCCGAAGAGCTAATAGTCATATCAGAATAATTAATTGGCTTAATTTATGATATTTCTGTACCGTGAGGGATAGTTTTCTTGGCACAAACTTTATATCACGACTTTCACGACCAGTGATATAAAGCTATTCGAGATTTTGATATTCGAGATAATCATGCTATTCGAGATTTTTTAATTTCATTTTCTTTAATGAAGTTTACGGGGAAAACTTTTCTGTGAGAAGAATTTTCATGGGGAAGAACATTAGTATTTATAAAATATTACCTGTCACAGATTAAAAAGAAAGTCATTATGAGGGCCAGTTTTGCCAGCGCAATCATTGTATTGTAGTATTGTCCATTCTCAAACATCTTCTTTTGCTCATGACAAGAGCAAGGGTCCCCATTCAACCGATTGTAATTGAAGTTACGGTTTGAAGTGAACCAATGTCTTTTGATAAAGGCAATGCAAGCCAATAGGAAACTACAGAGTCAAATTGCTTAGGTTAGTCAAAATGCACGCGGAAATGCTTTCAAAATTGTCAATAATAATTACCAGATACAAAAAATTGAGAACGTGACAACTTGGAGATTACTAATACTCTCTGAACTACTGCAACACGTGGCGTCATTGTAGTTCATATTGTCATTGCAGTACATATTGAGCAATATCTGAAAAACAACAAGTTTTTAGACCGCGTATGTCTTCTAAACTTCAGCTAGCATTCCATCCTCATTGAGACAAAATCAGCCTTAATTAGATAGGTCAGGCCGGATAAGTAAAATAAGCCAGCGCCATCAACCGACCACTTTCTTATTAATTTAGGATGCAATATCCTACCTGCGAGTCGTGGAACAAAGTTTGGGAGCCTAAATGGTAACCATCAATAGATTCACGAATATTTTCAGCAGCAACAAGACGTCCACTGGACCATATATCCGCCTTAGAATATCTGAGAACCTACGTAATAAATTCATTTCATATAAATTAATTGATTCGCAATTCAACAACTCGCCTACATTGGCATTAAACCGGATCAAATGATATTCTGACGAACCTTTGCAGACTTGTCGTTATAGAGGTCAATTCGTTCGTTTGTGACTTGAGTCCAAGGTACATTTAGTTTGTCTGGATCCACAGGCTCCTGAAGTGCCCACAGCACTCGCGTCCCTTGTTCTGCTAGCCGGTCAATGTTCTGAAACACTCAAAAAGAACAAGTTTTGTCTTTTAGTACACTTCTGAAAAGGCCCTACTCTACTTTCTAGAAAAATGTATTCAGTTTACCACAACTAAATGCGTGAGGCTCGCCGTATAGTCTTCTAAAACATTTGGATCTTGTGGATCAGAATCTTTAATTGACCATCCACCACTACCAATGACAATGACACTTGGAATTCCATCTAACCCCGCCTATTAAAGAAATAAGACAAATAACATACCAGCAAGTAGCCAAACGTGTCGCTCAACGAATGGTAATGAATAGAAGGATACCTTCCATTGTTGTAAAGCAGAAATCATGGATTTATTTGGAAAAGGATGCCAGAGGAATTGAACTCTTAATCCAAGCTCAGAATCATTGTAGACCATATCCTGAGTTAGGAGTTTACTCGGTGGAAATAAAAAGTCCTCCTCCATCCGTTGACTCTGAGCACCTGATTTAAGAGGGGTAACAGTTTTCCTTGCTGATTCATACGATGGCGAAATTTGATGAACAAATGAATGGTATAATTGCTCAGTCCTTGTATCACCGATGAACACAAAGTAGTTCTTTCCTCCCCAATAGTCCATGTAGCGCAAGCATCTTCTGGAATCACTGAAAAATAAGATACAGTTTGATAAATATTCCAATGAATTCAATTTAGGACAAGTCATATGTAATGTACGCATTGGATAGATCGATAGCAACCGCATGTCTAAACTGGGCATAAAATTTTTACGAAAGTTGCTGTATGTATGGAATTAGTTTAAAGTCTTTAAAGCACAGACGTGTTTTGTAAGATCAAACCCGGTTCGGGAAAAAGGCATGAACTGAGTCTGATGCCTTTTCCTGGTGGCCTGGCATTGGTGACTTTGACATGACCGTTTGACTCATGGTTTTGTGGTTTTTCTTTTAACATATACATTTATTAGAAGAGTTGTGTGGAAATCAAAATCATACGTGTGAGAGTAGTGGTGCATCATGCACCCGTACGGTTGCCACACTTGATCCCTGAAGTTACCATCGGACAAGAGCCAATTGCAGGAATCCAAACCTAGGAAAAAAATACATCTACTGTATTAATGCAGTTTTATTTTTCTCCTTCTGGAAATTGCCCAAGCAAATTCTAAGATCAAAATTCAAAATTTCAAAGGTACCATGAGAGAGTCGTAGAATTGTGTGGTATAGGACAAAGCCACAAACTATAAAAAATGCTACGATTTTAGCATTTTTTGAATTAAATTGATGGATGAATTCTTTCTTAGAATACTCTGGATCTCTGCTCTTATGGTAGTGAGAATGTGTGCCAGTCGGAGAACCCAAGCAATCAGCTTCATACAAATCCATTATTTCAATTGCGAATAATAATTATGTTCGACTAGACATGATATCTAATAGAACTCATTCCTTGGAAAAGTCAGTGTGCAAACGGCTCGAGGTTGGAGGGTTGGACCAAGAAACACAACCGGTTTTTGGACATCCAGACGTCAAATCATGTGTTGCTAAAATAGTCAAGCAGACACTGCAACAAATTCAACAAAAGTGAAACTTAATAAATTGCGAAAACTTGGTCACTAATTTACCAATAATTTAATACTTTGACATTTTACCGGAAAATCGCAAATCCTTTCGTTCGTGATGAGGAAGCTTTGCCGCTAGGCACCAGGGCAGGGCAAGTCAAGGCCAGGGCCAGTGCACTCGGGGCAGGAGGATATGTTCTGATCAGCAAACCAAATTTTGAAGGTACATCAACTAAAAATAAACAACCAATAGAATTATTATTAATGACTTAATTGTTGAGCACTTAACTAAATAATGACTAATATTAACTCACTCAACTCTCTCCTGACTGGCTGACTCATTTATTTACATTTGCAAAAAATGACTGATTGATGAATGTGTTTCATTCGGTCTGTGATATTCTGATCTGACTAGATTATCGATTAAAAACTCAAATTCTCCGGGTGAGACTTTGGAGGCGGTTCCGAGGTTCAACTTCAAACACCGGATTCATTAAGCATTCCTAAAACCCTCCATAGAATTAAAATCGTACCAGCGCCAAATTTGGGTACCCCGCCGCCGACCTTAACAATAATTTCGCAGATTTTTTGAAAGATTTCAAGATTACTTTGTTCGTTTATTTTGGTTGGCTTGTGTGCAGTAGCAGTTGGAACTAATTGCCAGTGGAGCTTGAGTGCTGGTTAATTAACTGTTTGAGATGCAGATTTTCGTCAAAACTTTGGAGTAAGTATTTTACACAAAATATGCTATTTTACTGACTATCTCGACCCGACCGAATGATCCTGTAATAAATATGCCGGATCTAGAAAAAAGTTTTAAATTGTTATCCTGAAAATGAATGGAAATGTGCTCACATTTTCCGTTGTAATTTTCTAAATAAATACTCAAAAGTCTGAGCCCTAGAAAAACCTATTCGCTTGCTTGTGCATAATATGTCATCTTATTGATTACTTAGAGATCCTAACGGTGAGAAGGAGTTGGCTATGATCGAGCTTCAAGGAGATCTCGAGTCTAAATCACAAGAACCACTCGCAGGAAAACTAGTCGGAAATTTACATTACACCAAAGAGGTATTTTTCCTGTGATGACTTGTCATGTCGTAATACATGACATTTTCACGAAAATCTCCTGATTAATTTCTTTTCCTTAGGGAATCCCAATATTTATAATTGGCCATCACATCCTGTACGGGAAAGTGATGAAATTAGATAAACCATTTGGAGTCCTGGAGAAGATTAGCAATAAAAACGGGGAGACTGAGTATCTCGTCAAAGCAATTATCCATAAAAAGATTTCCTTTCGAGAACGACCAAAACCGATCGTATCCAATCTTCGAAAGAAAATCTAATCGGATCGGAAGAATACCAGCCAGAGCGAGAGCACGACTCATGTTGACATTTATTCCAATAATTTCATACCATAGATCCGACTGCAATAATGGTCAACTTGGGAATAAGAATAAATATTGTCCATATTTTGTCATTCCAAAAAACGTCATATTATTCAAATCATGATTAATCGCGCATATCATCTAACGTTTCAATAAAGTTTTCTCATTTCGTAATAATCTATACGTCAATATAGTTGTGTTTCTCTCTAAGGTATAGTAGTTTAAACTTTTTGAACCGTAACACAGCTCATCTCTAACGTTAATAGTTTTTAGTTTACTCTGATTTTATTACAGAATAATGCTATGCGTCGAACAACTTTCCTCACATTCGCCTACTTTCGCTTCCTATTCCCGTCTCGGATTTTCTGAGGCAAACATCAAATGCAACAATTCACAGCAAACATCCTCTGCTTCTGCTTAGATTGTCTTCATGGCGTATCAACTACCAACAATTCTAAACTTCACATCAGTAAATTTACAGGGTGGTATTCACGAGATAATCTAATTTGAAACTACAAAACCCAAATGGGACTCATACACAATTTAAGGATGTTTAACAAATAAATGACTTTTGAAATTTGAAACCAAACAGAACACTCATGCAAGGCTGAAATTTTCTCAATTAATTCAATAAAACACTTAACCGCAGTCTACTCACTCGCACTGACTGCCGCAATGGTTCTCGCTCTCCACAAGACAACGGAATATTAGAAAATAGTCTTTACACAACAAGCCTCGAAACAGTCAATCTCCTGAAGTATAATCCTTAACAAAATAATCCATTGCTTAGAACCTTCTTAGAACAATATACAGGTGAGCAAGAAAATCAGCAATGAGTGAGTACACATTCAACAAAATATTAAATTATACGAAGATCAAGTTAATTAGCAACTAGCTAGTAATTTGTATTTATATTATAAGTAAACAAAGACGGCCCATTCGCACTGCCCAATTTATCCGAACATTCCGTCACAAACAATTTAACTATACACGCTTACGTTTCCTCTACATCTTAACTAAAACCTTGTTTGGGTAAGTCAAATGGACTAATTTTGTGAGCCCAAATCCCTTGAAGGTGTAAAATGCATATCATGTGGCGTTATCAAATTTAATTTTGGATAAGGTCATAGATATAAGAGCAGAAGGTTGTGTGATTGATGAGTTTTACTTGCAGCGCGCCGCGTTGGTGTGTAGGGTTGGGATGGGGTTTTGGGATAACGAGCATCTTATTATCATTTAAAAGTTTTCTCAACTTTTATTTGTGTCAAACTCTTCACGTCTGACAAGCACGCCTTTACAACAACACAAAGTTCTGAAGTTTTCAACCTTGGCGAATTTCTCGAAAAACAAGTCTAGATTCTAGATTCTGCGCTGTACCGCTCTCATAGTCATTTACACAATTTTTTCTACGTCCGTACCTTCACAATAAGCTATCTTAATATTAAATATTGTGAAAAAATACAGTCTTTTCTGACTTAACCTTCAAACGCGTTTGATTGCAGCCCCACTTTGAAACGAGTTTTTCTAAGCGTTATTTCTTTGCGGGGCTAAGAGTATCCACGCGTCGGTAGTAAAGAAGGTAAGGTACACGCGGTGGTTGCGGGTTCAAGATTTGATTTTCTGCGATTCCTTTCACTGCGGTGTCGTCGTAACGAATCCAACCAAATTGACCCCAGAGGGATCCACCGGACGGATGAAAGCAGTCCGCAATGTAGTGACCCTTGTGAGCCTCTTCTCCGTCATGGTACACGGCTATAAAAATCATACAATTACTCGTACAGTATTTCTTATTGTCATCAACTAATTTGCAAATTTCAAAACACGTACCTGCAAACAGTTTGTATTGTCTCTGTTTTGGAGTATACTTGCCCTTGCTGTTGATGGATAGCAGCTCTGCGAATCACACATACATTTAAAATAAGAAAACGCAATGCTAGATTAAATGATAGACAAAATCTTACCCCTCCCGATTTCCAAATCTACGGGAAACTCAACTTTCTTGTCCAACTTATAAATTTTGTTTCCAGACTTATCATAAACGAATCTCTTCATGTGAAGTATTAAAATTATTGGCAAAACTTCAAGGCTCAATTGCTTCCATGCCTCTGTCTCCTGACCGGTCCCTGATGTAAAGCCTGTCACCTCTTCCTTCGTTGAAAGGCCCTCTAGAGCATCCCGAACCGAGTGAACGCTGTCTTCCTATAAACACAATTCGAAATATCAGTAAAATGCAAAATACTAAAGACCCAAACAAAACTACGTATCTATCCTAGACAATTATTAGAGGTCAATGAATGCTTCGGTATAATAATGTAACGAACTGTTTGTTTGAAGACTAAGACTCATAGCACTGTAAGTCAAGAGTCAACTCTCATCAAAACAATTTCCTTTTCCACGTCTGTAACACTGTTACACTATTTCTAGATCTCAAAGCGCAAAATAAAACATTTCACTAAACGAAAACTAGTTCAGTGTAACAGCTGACATGAGGTGGCAATAGATTTTTAGTAATTAAGCAGGTCACCAATTTTAAAGTGTACTAATATCGCATGTATGGATCACTGAGTGTAACTGAGTTAATTTCGCAACCAGTATAAGCGTAGAGGTAGACTCGGAAGAAGCGAAATTCTTAAAACTCGCTGAAGCATCTCCCAGGATGCATGAGCATGCAGTATAGCAGTCTACGCTTGGAGTGGCAGAGAAAGTAGACCCAATTTTAATTTTTTTAATTCCGTCAAAACACAAACCTGTATATCCAATTGCAGTGTGAAGAACGGTTGTAGAGTCGTTGATTTTAATCCAATCGTTCGATTTAAGGCAGAGCACATTTGACCAACGAACATTTCAGAGATCGGGGATTTGCTCAAACATGTCTTTCTTGTCATGCATCCCTTGTTCTTCGGTCCCATCACTTGCCATTGGTCGTCATCTTCCTCAGACTTCAGCTCCGGCGTATCCCCATTCGTTGCTGGAAGATCGGTCGATGGACGCACTACAGCATTTGAATTCTTGGCGTTCATTCTATCCTTCTTATTCTCAAGCCATTTGATCACCTAGAATATTTCAAGCTAACTCAGTTTGATTGCAAAACTTCCAAAAATGTTAGCTATTCAAGTTGATCGAGGAAATACCAGCATTGAAAAAATCTTACTAAAACCACAAGAGTTTATTATTACCTTTATCATTTCATCATGAAGACCGTTTAAGAGATGGGACAGAAATTCTTCGGCGTCTTCTTGGCGCCCTTCAACTTTGAAAGTCGCACCATCAAAGAGACCCAGGACTTTGCGAATCCCAGCAGCCTCGAAATTTGCACCAACGTAGAAGGCATCATTTGGTCTTTTATTTTTATTTCCCTGGCTGATACGGGTTATGGGGTCGAACTCCGTAACAAAGTCATACCTTGAAATAAATAGAGCCCAATATTAATTACTATAAAAAAAGACGAAGCTTAGAAATATCTCGTGGCGATTGGAAACAGCGACTAGTCAACCCTGAAATTATCGTAATTTTCATAATGTCCAAAATGAGAACTTACATGCTTTGAATGATAGGTGTAGCTTTACAAGGTCGCCTACCAAGAATGTCCTTCATGGATCTGAACAAATTTACAAAGGGAGGACAAGCCACCAGAGACTGCAAAAATAAAGCAGAATTGTCACATCAGTATTGATTGATTCTTGTACATCCAATTCGGAAATATTTTTGTAAGTACATTAGTTAAAAAAGCAAACCTGAAGTGTGGCATTGATGTAGCAATAATTACTCTGATTTGACAATCCTCGAGGAGTCAATGAAAGGGAATGATGATCCAATGTATAATTGATAAGAAACTCAGCAAGAGCAAGTGCAATTGGATCGTTTTCATCAGGCAATATAGATTTATCTTGACTTGACTCAAGATTCAGCGCGGGTTCACTCTTAGCTTGCGAGGCTGGCAACGGGAGCCTGAAACTCTGAGCATTGTAAGAATGTCCTTCACTATTCTCATCACTACCACTACTACGTAAATTTTGTCCATTGTCTATGTTAACTGTAACGATTCCATTACTAGGGCCATTGGGCAATTTCGAGGAAGCAATACTCGCCCAAGATCGCTCCTTGCAGGCAGGAACTGCAGATGCAGCAGCTGAAGGAATACAACCGCTTTCACCAAGTTCAGGAAAATCAGGACCACCAACACCAGAGGGGGATTTACTCTTGCCACTTGGAACAGGCGGCGAGGTGTGTTGAAATGTAGTGGCACTTGCTGAAACTATCGGCCCGTTACTTGGCTTGATCGTATTGTGCTTAGCATCAGAATTTGTATTTTCACGAGTCAATTGACTGTTCTTGGGAACGGCATTGGAGGACTGAGGCTTCGGTATTTCCATACTAGGAACAACTGACGGCTTTAAATTACGTCCACCAACGTCATTCACGTGTGCGACATCGCCTTTTGCCTCAACTTTCACAACTGGCTGTGCTGAAATGCTCTCTTTGGATTTCGAAGGAACGGATTTTTCAACTTGAATTTTCGTCGATACTTCTACCGACTTGGGGGGAATTTTCTCCGGTACTCTGGATTCCTTCTCGGAAATGAGCTCTGGCACATCTCCATGACACAATTGAGCAGGTTGAGTGGTATTTGACAAATTGCACTCTTTAGTTGCGACCACTGGGTTAACATCATTGACTCTAGTTGATGACACCTTATTCTCCACTAAATGAGAAACCTGAGCAGGAATCTCTGACATCTCCACTGGGAGAACCGTTACGCCGAGAGTTTGATCACCATCTGCTCCTAATGTAATTGAAAACGAAGTGAGTTTCTTTAAATTATTGTTGTATAGTATTAATTAGGCAAACTAGTTGAATATGGGCTAATCAAATCAAAATTTAGAACGAATCTTCAAGAATTGTCCATTTTATAGTACTGAAGATTTTACCTTGTGTCCCTCCGTACATGTGAGCTTGGCTGGGATAGGACGCGTAAATGGCTCCTGGGGGTTGGCCACCCGCGGCCGGCATAATAAGTGGAGGACCGGTCATGTTTGTAACTGTCTGAGCTATTCCTGGGTTGTAGTATACAGGTCCATAGCCCATACTAAAATTTCATTACACAGAAATTGTATTTACATGTACTTACTAAATTTCTAAAATCAATTGCAGGATAAGTTAAGCAAGCTAGTTAAGGTTGGCTCCCCGTGGCTGGTGAAGAGAGTGCTCATAGCTATCCTAAAG
>JAQGCM010002354.1:0-11473 GCA_034699705.1 Hymenaphorura dentifera
ATAACTTATAACAACGGAGCATTGTTTCTTGGATTTCCAGAAAACCAGCAGACATTTGGTCGGCAGGAGTTCTGCTACATTTGCTCCTGAGCGGATCACTTCCATTCATTGGTACCAAAGAAAGCCTTTACACTCGAATTTTGGAGGCACCAGTCCTGCTAGATGGACCATTATGGGAAACCCACATTGGACCCGATGCAAAATGTCTGTTGAGAAAAATGCTAAGTCGTGACCAAGAGAAACGGTATGGGAACATGATATTATAGAGCATCAGTGTATTTACCACGGAAAATTGTTGTTTGTTTGGTATCGCCGCATTTGCAAACGTCTAGTTTGTAAATGGGCAGTTCATTTGCATACACCACAGTGCCTTGACAGCAGGTTTAAATTTATTGTCATAATTTGCTCAAGTTGCTTGGTGAGTCCAATATATAAACACCTAATTTTTCTTGAAAACGAGCAAGACAGTCCTATAAGGCGCCAAATAAAAACAGTAATACCAGAATTATGATTTTGAAGTATGCTTTTGAACAGGAAATCGAACTCTTGATTCAATTCTGAGCAAAACTAGTGGTTACAATTTTCTCCCGTCAAATCTATAAACGTTTTGAAAAAGTGCCACTATCGCAGCCTGAGCCTAGCACAATAAATGAAATAAGTACCGTTGTTATAACACGGCACTGTGGCATGCACGAAGTGCCATACTATGCAGTTTTCCAGTCTATACGTGCGTCTATAGTCTGACCTGATCACTTATTTTCAGAATTACTATTCATGAAGTGTTGTCACATCCTTGGCTCAAGGTATTTTTTCCCCTTTTATCTCAGCACATATAACTCTTTTCATTTGGTCATTGTCATTTAAGTGCTGGAGTTGGCTTTGTTATACAAAATTTATGGTGATGTACACAGGATCGGGAAAAATGCCCTCGAACACATTTATACGAAGTCGTGCAAAATTTAAGAGCCTTCAATGGAAGGCGCAAACTTAAGGGGGCCATTCTGAGTGCTGTTTCCTCACCTCACTGGAACTCAGTATGTGCGGAACCATACGATGCTGGCAACAACGACCAATTCACCGCTAACGGTAAGAACAATATTTTTTTAAATAATATGAATGCTTAGTGTCTTTTAGAGGTAGCTAAATTTACGGGAGAAATTCATCCGGTATTAAATGACTTCCAAACCTGACACATTATATTCTATTTGACCAGCCAGTTATTTATTCTGATAGCCTCAAACTCATTATTCAACAGTTGAACTACAAATGGTTGTACCAAAAAGCTTGAGCGCGCAGACAATTATTTTAATGATTAACCCTATGGGAGATTTCAAATTCACTCAAATTGAAACATGCGTGCTTGATGAAGAAAATATATAAAATTGAACGAAATTTATTCTCTAACAGCTGCTTCCTTGTACGTACGTTTGCTGTAGCGAAACATTTTTTCCACAATATTTAATCATGTTCCGTTTTCCAGCCGTATCCCTCATATTGGACAGCCTTGAAGATATGCAGCTACTGGTCACCGTTCAAGATCATCTTCTTCCACCAGGAATCTTAAATGACAAAAGATTGGCAGCTGTTCTAGATATTTTTGACCTCATTTCATCAGGAAATTTGTCATGTGGTAAAATTCCCGCTCCCGATGGCGTGGATACATGCAGAGATGTTCTGGACATCGTGCTCGACGCATTGGAAAGTCGGGAAACATCTGACAGTGCTCTAACTCAACTGGAACAACTTCGTTTCCTTCTGTCACAGCCACATTTCCAGGTATGTCAGCGTTTAACTTAGATGGTCGTAGATTTTGCATCGTGCAAAACAGCTGGAGCAGATCAGTTGAGCATAATTATTAGTGGAGATACATTACATACTTCCTATAAATACAAACAACACCAAATGCGATGCTAAGTTTTCGGTCCTACTATAAATCATTGTTGAAATTCTGTGGTGAATGCTTCCTTGACCTGTCGCTTGACCATCTTTCTTTCAATCTTTTAAGCTTTAGTGTACACTAAACATCAGTAAAGTATGGTTCACCTTCCGGTCAAAAATTTTATTTTCTGTGGACGGGTGACCAGATTTAGTTTTTTTCAAATTCATGGCCGAATTGCTCCTTCAGTACACCAATACACCAAGGAAACCAATAGTTAAAAATGATTTAACCATGAACCATTGCCTGATCTGGGCTAGGTTTTTCTGAATCTCAACATCTATAAGATGGGATAGGGATATACAATACAAATTGGCGGCTAACTGGAAATACTGCAAAATATAAAACAGCTTAGGATTCTCACAAACTGCTAAATGCTCATGAACGCGGATTAGAGAATTTGCAAAGAAATAATTCACGTCCAGCACGACTCAAAGTTTATAGTCAGATTGGATTATATTCATTCGCTTTTATGGCTCGAATGAATGATGCGTTAAACTACGCTAAACGTTTTCTTTCTCATATTTTATATGCTTTGTCATTTACAGCTGAGCGTTATAAAGAAACTTTTACGATACATTCTTTAGCGAATGGCGAAATGCGCTTCTCGTTAGTGGTGACTTGTACAAATGTGTAACATGTAAGAGGAATAGACCGATGCATTCGAAACTGTATCGAGGTTTGACATTCGGGTGTCAAGCCCGATGATTATAAAAATGAAGAGGTCATTCATTTTTGAATGCCATCTTCTAGGGTTGTGAATTGGAATGCCCTATCTGATTGCAAAATTCACTGTCATGGTAGAAATTATCCTCGTCCTCAACATTGTTACAATCCATTTCAATCATTCGCCTCTAGATAAACATTACATTGTTCAGAATAGTTGGGAACAGAAAGCAAAGACACTTCAAAAGCGCTACCGTTGAGTTCTGTGAATAGGAGAATATGATTTGTACTGCCGTTGGGACACCAACTGCCAATAAACCTGAGATTCCGTTTGCTACTTTTAAGTTTTCGCTACAATTTTCATAAACACGCATCTATATCCGTTTCATACATTTTTGGACTCTTGAAGATCAGGTAGTTATTGGCTTCCGTTGCCCTGTTCCGGACTATTAATTTGCGTCGCGCTCTAATTTAGTTTTGTTTTGAAATTTGTTAAATGTTGGGAATGTTACTTTACAATTTGATCACACTTCCACACTTTTCAGTGTCAAACTCTTCCCTAATAATAATTCGGTATTACTACACGAATTAGTAATGTATTATATGATTCCGAAGTCCTCTACAAAATTGGAGAACTTTTTGATCTAACTTTTTACCTTGCCGTAAATTCAGTAGATTCATTGCATTGTCTGCTTCAATTACATGGATGCATGTAGGAAACTGTTGAAAACTTTTATTCTCGAAAACAGAATCGTTGCTTGCTTGTTCATGGTCAATTGTCTGATAGACTCAGGAATGGATAGGACTGAGATATGAATCTGGCCATTCCGAAGCGACACAAAGGATTGAGCTCTCTGAACTTAGATGGTGAAGGTCAGAATAAGAATGTTGGGTCGGTACAGCTGGTATGGCGAGTAGCCAGCCCATGGGAACAGCGAAACCACGTGCCAGTTACGGGAGTCCTCATACTCGAGATAGATTCAATGGTTTCGTTATGGTCATGTTATGCTGGATAATTCTAACTTGTACTGGGGGTGTAGAGTGTAGAGGAAGCATATTTACCGGATCTTCCAACACAGTAACTTTCTTATTTTTGGTGTAAGACCCTTCATAAATAATCATAACCATAAATTGGTTTTTGACGTAGTGGACCAGGTGGACCAACCACGAATGTGCTTAAAGTTTGTGAAGACGACACATATTTCGCTTGGAATGTTTCATGTTAGTTTATGGTTTAAAGGCTCCAATAAACATCAGTCATATCTATTAGGACAGAAGCTGAAGAATAAAGTTATCCCACATAGTTTTTATTACAGCAAACTCTTTAGAAAATGTAGAAAGCACGTTCCGCGTAAAGTCTTAGTGGACGGACGTAGGGAAGTTGAAAGTGAAAATTATGATATACATTAAAAATGAAAGGCGTACCAACTACCAAACAACGCATAAATTATTTATAGTTCTCGTCACAAGAGGTTGAAATCCGAACTCATGTAATATTATGTAGAATATTTCACTATTAATATAATTGAGTCTTGATTGAATTAATTTGAAACCCATCCAGAAAAAGATCTCCCAAATGAACCCCCTCTGAAATTTCATCGCTTCGTTTCGTTTAGGTGAAGGTTGAATCCTTTGCTCGTTGCTGTCATTCTCATGAACCCGTCGCCTGGAAAAATCCTATCATCTGTGTTCGTTGTCTTTGTATTTATATCATATTTGCGATGTGATAGAAAAAGTGATCTGATCTAATGCGACAGATGACAGAAGGTTTCTTCTTGTTTTTTTTCTTCGTTAACCCGTTCTCGAAGAAGTTTGAGTCGGCGTTATGAGACTGCTCTGCAGGTTTTGCAGGCATTTCTTTGACTGAACGCGAAGGTCTCTCTACACTTTTCTTTCTTCGGCATTCTCTTCATTTTTGTCTCTGACTTTTGCGTCTACACTTTGAGTTGGGTTGTGAGTAGAAGAGAAAGCAAGAAAAGTCAGACCAAGTCGTCTTTGAGTCTTTCTCCTTCGGTTCAGTTCGGTTTGGTGCATGGCCGTGCTGGTTCGCCTCAAACTTGCACTTCTGCTTTTGGATTCCTCTTTTCCTGTGTAGTCTTGAGCCATTTATTTTTGGCGTGTGTATTTTGTGCTGCAGTAGGAATCTTAAATTCACTGACCGAATTGTAGGATAATGGGAGAAATTCATCAGTCACAAGAGTCCGGGCGACTTGGTACTGGATGAAAGACTAAAGCTTGGCGAAATAGAAGGTAAATTTGTGGGAAGATACATGCGTGGAGTGGCGGCAGTCGGGTCGAGTGATGCACCAATTCGTTATTGAATCACTTGTGCTTCCCTGAGCTTTGGTTGCACATTCGGTTCCAAAGAGTCGCTCGGTCAAACATACGCTCCGATTTTTCTCTCTTCCAAAATAGCAAAAAGTTGGACCCGAGATTCACTGTTAGAATTTGAATTGAAAGTTAGAGCCGTGCAGTGCCTCCAAGCTTCCTAGAAATATTTGCCGATCTTTCTTCTTCAGCTGATCATTCGAAGTGAAAGTTTGACATTTTGACAGCATCCGTATAACAGCATGTTTAACGGCTGCAAATTCAATTCCGTCTTGGGGTATCTCACTCATACTACTGCGGCAGACTGGAAACCTTGTTTTAATCCAATCCTGTTTTAAATGTATCTCTTCATAAATTTTACAAATTAAATAAAGTTTAAGTATACACCAGAGTGCAACGAAAGACGTAATAAGTTTGTGAGCTTGCTAGAAATGAATTGACTTGTTTGAAAATTGTGACTCTTTGTCCAAAATTGAAACGAAATTGGTGTTTCTAATTGGATTTGTACATAAGGAGGAAAGAGGACAGAAGAAAGTCTATATTTTTCAATGAAAGACAAGGACTGGATGGAATGGCTCTCTGTGGGCACCGCTGTGTTCGGCTACGGGCAATTGTAGGAGGGAGTCTGCAATCAGCAGTTGGATCGGATAGATGGAATGAATGAAACTCCGACGTGGTGAAGCGAATGAATGAGATTTGGATTTAAATTCAAGAGAGTTGGGGCTTCATTCTTTGATCGTCTTCTTCCATGTACTTCTCAAGAAGAAGGAGTTGAGAAACAGGAAATGGGGAAAGTCTATTTGTCTTCTTCATGTTTGAAAAAAAATGTCTTGGTCGTCGGGGTTTGAGTTGGACTTGGCGAAGATAGTCTGAGCCGTGCAGATAGTCGTCCTCTGATTTTATTACTCCGGCTATCCCTGCAGTGGTGGAGAAAGTACAGGGAAAGGAAGTTCAAGTGCAAGGAGGAGAGAGTCGGAGAATGGCTCTGACAGTGTAGACGCGTATGTTATGGCACACGTCTTTATTATGACATTCAAACTGTGTAAAACATCGGATAGATACAGTGGGTGAGTTGAGAGTTTTTGGAGCAACAGAAACTCTCCGTTAGTGCAATTGGCACTTGGTGCTCCGTGTGATTTTTGGAGAAAGTTGGACCGACATGGAGTACCCAGGACCTGGAGGACCATATTATCATCCCGACTACATGGACTTCATTCCTCCGCCTTGTCCAATCCATAATCCGACTGGAATGGCTATGCCAAATGGCTATTTACCACAACAGATCGGCCATCACCAACATCCTCATCTTCACCATCATCATCCATACCCGCCGCTCCCGAACCAACACCCGCACCAACACCAACACATGCACCCCTACCCGCAGCACCAGTACCAGGCATGCCATTTCATTCCTTTTGTCTTTATCTCTTTAAACCTAAATGCGAAATATGCCCGTCTACTATGGAATCATCTTTCTCTGTCCTTTTGTTGTTTCAAGGGAAAACTATTGATTTTTTTCCAACCATTTTTTATCTCAATTTTGCAATACTAGATCCATGATTACATTCCGACCAATGTTTACCGTGGCCTTCCTAACTTGAGTGCAAACTTGAACTCGTCCATCTCCTTGCAGTGGCAAACTGTAAAAGTAACAAACCCGGTGTCATCTCTATGGAATGATAATAGACTTTTGTAGGGTTTGGTTTTATATTGAATTTTGTGGTTTGGGTCGGCAGCCTTGTCGAAAAGCTGTTTCTTGCTTTTCAGATTGAACTCGCCTTGAACACGTTCACGTCGGTATCTGCCGCTTCCTTAGATCGTCAAATGTTTCTGTCTCACTCGAAAGCATTGTCTGTTTCTGTTATGACATTGACATCCACATGATGCTCTAAATTGAATACAAATCCTCTCAAATTCAGCCTGGATTCCTTCCCGATTTATCTTGCCTCCCTCACTTCAATCTCGCTGGCCTGGAATAAATGACGAAGCCCATCACATGCACGCATTAGACGGTCTGCTCTGAACTGCACTACACTACACTCTTGTCCTCTAAAAAAACTCTTTTCTATTTGCGCAATGCGAAATTTAGAACTTTCCCTTTTCGTATTGCCTCTTCCCTCATATCCGTAGTTTTTGAAAGAAGTAGAAGGAGAAAGTCTTTAATGTCGGCATGTGTTGGGCCGGAGAGTACGTAGCACGAATGTAAATGCAAGGAAAAAAGGACTCCGATGGTTGGCAGACTTACATATACATCTCTAATAGTTGAGATCACAAAGAGAAAGATTCTGTAGGCAGGCAGGCAGGCAAGCAACGAATTTTGAGTTGGACTCCCAACCGATTTTATTCTTCTCTCATCTTCGTTCCTTCGTTTCGTTTCATTTCTTTCCCTCAGATTCGGAGAGCCAGCACTCAAAGAATTTATGGAGTAGAGTTGTTGCAGTTCTTCTCCTACGTGTCTATAAGTAATTATTCCTCGAGGTGAAATAAGTTTGGCTCAAACTTAAATTAATTTCCGGACTTGAGTTCACAAAGGTGGAATTGAAATGAAAGAATAATTACATGTTCACTGGGCTCTGGATATGTTCTAAACCCATTTTTCCGTACGCCTCTAATATTTTGAGGATGATTAAGATTTTATAATATCCGAGCAGGGTTGCTCAGCACCGGCTGCTAGCAACCCGTAGCTTCAGCGGTTTTAATTAGGTTGTGTTGCGAGACGAAACTCATAAGTTTTCTTCAATTCATTAGTTAGACAGTAAGTTCAACCAGATGAGCGTAAGCGTGATTAATCACTTAAGTCATGATATTAAAATTAGTTAAATCGAAAGCGAAACCATTAAAGTCTAAGTAAAAGGCTTGGAAACGTTGCATTAGATTTCTTTGGCGGAGCTTGAGCTGAGTTTTGATAATCTATTTGCACTGTGGGAATGGGCGCCAAGTCTGGCACTTTATATTTGTCAATGCTAGCATTTATCATTAAGTTGAGCCGACGGAGTGAGAATGCGGTCGGGTCTCTCTCTCTCTTTGACTCATTGCATTGAATTGCTCCGAAAGAAAAGTCCCAAGAAAAGAGAAAAGCTCGAGAAACTAAGGTTAGACAGAAAGGAATCGAACGGTGTGAAAGAACGTAGGTACTTTAGTTTTTAGAGTGAAACTTTTTCTCGTTTTCTCTTTTGGTAAGAGTTTGCGGGGTTGGATTCAGAAAGAATAAGAGTTGGTAGGAAGAAGAGGACTGGGAATAAAGCATTTCAAAGGTTTGACAGTAACCATTTTCACTGGAAAAACTACAGAGATTCTTCTTCTGTCAAATCGTTTTGATTAGAAAAACATAACTGGTCTTCCTTCTTCATTCGGTTTTTGGGTCGACCTTTGCCAGTTCTCTTTTCTCGCAATTCTGTGGTTTGTTCTGTTCTGCCTTTTTCACTTGGCTCTTATGCAAGCGTGAAACTCAAGCTCTTCTACTGCATACGTACGGCTAAAGAATGATAGCATGAAGAAAGTCTCAAACAAAAGAGCTAGTAGGATATGGTGACTTAGAAAGGAAGCAAATGAAAACCAATATTTCTGGGAAACCGTATGAGTTACAGTCTGGTCGTAGTTTTTCTTCTTTGGTTTTTCTTGGAAAGGAATGAAAAACTATAAGTGGTAAGTGTGCGTGTGGAAGAAGTGAAATAGGGATGGTTTTCTTTCTAGTTTGGGTTGGTTGATCGGGTGGCTTGCTTTCTCCTGTGTTTCTGAGTTTGAGTGAAAGATCCTTTTCGAAATGGCTCACTTGACTTGACGGACGCATCTGCTCTTCTCTACATAAAATGAACAACTTTCCCCATAAAAGGGTTTTTTGTCGGGTCTTTTGGGAACAAGTGCGGTAGTAAAGGTGGACCGCCGTCCCAATGAAACCTAACACCCTTCGCACCTTGTGACGGCATTAGATTTGTCTTGAAAACACTACAGGTACTACTGGGATGGTCAAAACAAATTGGTAGGATTTTTCTAAATACTCAGCCAAGTTAAAATTGTTATTAGTTACATTCCATTTACATTGGTTTGGAGAAAGGGAGAGAAAGCAGAAACGTGGTCGGCTGACATGAGGTTGGTTGGATGGATGCTTGAGCTGAAGAAGAGTTTAGCAAAATACATGAAGAAGGATTCCAGCTGACACGGCAAAGTGGGTCGGAAGTGGAATGAAGAAATAGGTTACATTACACGAGACAGATGTGCTGTTCTGTAGGGATCCTGAGGAAGCCGCTGTGAGATGGTAGTCTAGAAAGTACAATCTACGAGCATCCGAGAGTCAGATATAGTTTTAACTACCAACCAGGAAGGGACTTGAGCTTCTCATCATTCCTGTAGACGAGAGGAAAATTGAAATGAATTGCAACATTTTTGCGTGTCGTTGAGGTATTGGGCCTTCCGTTTACGTCGGTTCATTCGTTCAGGTAGTTGTGAAGTTGCGAAACTCGGACCAGAAATTGTTTCCTATTTTAATACCTTTCACCGACTTGACTATATCGGGTGAGGCATTTGGCTCACATAAGGCTTACTCAAGTTTCTATTAGTTAGCATTGGGGGCTGGATGAGTACCTCTGGTTAGGTTGGTTCTAATGTGCTTGCCGAGTGACCAACGAGTAGAATAAATTGTACAATGTTAATCAAAATTAATTTATTAGCCAGGGTTAATTCATTAGCATTGCTTCTTACTCGTCACAGTCGAATTCATTAAAGAAGGCAGAGCTTCTAGGATCATAAACATTTCCATTCGAAAATTAATAAGTTCCTAAGGCTTCCTTCGTCCTGACCGAGAGAGAATTGCGCGACAAGGATTCGGGGCTCATTTGAACTTTCATAGGTTATTAGATCAACGGCTAGGGAAGAGAGTGTACGGGTTCTCCGTTCTATTAAATAGACGAAGGGCGTCCTTTGGGTTCAGTATAAACTTATTTTGTATGGGATGGTGTGGTCTGTCGTCTACCGGATTCCTCATTTCTCATTGCGGAGAAAGGAAAGGCGAATGTTCTGCAATATTTTGATATCAACTTGATGTAAAGCATCAACATGTTTGCATTCACGACCAAGTTTTTTATATTTGCATAGTCAAGTTTTTGAGAATCTTCGAGAAAGTAGGAGTTGGTGGTTGTATTACAGCCGTGGAATATGAACAGCAATATAAGTTATGTTCCCACGTGCTCCGTTTGGTGATTGATTATGTATGTAGGAAGGTAAATCATTTTTAGAGCCTTGGGTGATGTAGGAGTCATGGTTTAGCCAGCGAGGTAGAGCAAGAGCTTGGCTTGCCTCAAAATGAAATTCACTCCGCTACTTTAGTTCTCATCTGAATTGCTAAATCGATTTCCTTCGCTTTAAGCTACAACTAGTTTATATGTTTATTTTGTAACGAATTAATAAGCTTATTCCTATGCATGTGTAGACCCAGGTTGCCTGACTGTAGGATAGTAGTTGTAAGCACGGTTGATGAACACCCCTAGAATTTAAATTTGGCATTTATTCAATCATGACTTGATTCCTATGTCACATCGTGTGGAAAATTGTCAATTGTTTAACTAGAGGCTGGAGAAACGTGTGAAGAAAATCATGAGGGTTTTACACATATTTGCTTATCTTCATTTGATTTCGGATGCTTTATTGTGCCATACACAGCATCAGTAATAAAAAATCTTCGAAATGTTGTCCGATTAACTATCACTTATTCACCCGAGATGAGACCCGAGAATAGAATTTGACAGTATTATTTGAAGAGCAACTTGCAAAACTGCTTAAAACTTTGTTCAAGACCCATTGGAGATATTCATTTTGACTTCTTACAGCAAAGACTACCGTCTAAAGTCTGCATTTCTTTAAGAGAAGTAACTCCTTTTGAACATCTGCTGTCACAAATTTCTGTGCTAAAAAATATTTTATTCTAGTGGGTAACGATTGTCGGGTGTCTCTTGTTCCGGCTTCCACCACTTCTGAAAGGTTACTTTGAGAACAGGAGATGATACTTAAAATTCTGTCCTGTCAACGGTTTTGTTGAATTTAAAGCACCAGACAGTTTTCTTGTAGTGGGCGAGAAGTAATGTAGTAAATAGAAGTGTAACCCGAAGCGCTCGACATTTAACTGATGGTCGTGCCTGTCTTTTGTAATTAATGCTCTTAATGCGTAATGTACTTCATCAGTACCTCTACCTCTAGTATTTTGAAAACAATTTACGTATGCAGGGTGAGTTGAAGGTTAAGCCACTGCAACTGTTTTTTTCGAAAATGATAAAATCAATTGTTTTGAAATTATTATTAAGCGCGAAGGTTACCTGATTCATGAATTTATAGGCACAATCAAGATACCTTGACGAGGGCCCATATTAGGTAGTGACATACTCAGTTGCCAACAAATTAAAAATTCGATTTTTCGACGGGCTCCAGTTTTGTTGACCTTAAAAATCAACAACCATATGTTTGAGCTCAATAAAAAGAAATTTGTCCGATTTCCAATATGAAGAAAAATCTTAATTTGATATCGGTTGCTAAGGCGGCCTTAAGAGCACAGAC
>JAQGCM010002355.1:0-11469 GCA_034699705.1 Hymenaphorura dentifera
CAAAAAAGAAACCCGTGCGTAGCACGGGTCCCACTGCTAGTCTACAAATATTGATTACTACTATGATTATTCTGTTGAGTATTGATTACTCGATTACGGTTAGTCTATTGTGAAATCGAAATCGATTACGAAGGATTTTCGTTGAGAGCATGTCCTCGAATGTAACAAGAACTACGAAACTGAGGTGATATTGTAATAGGATGATGGGGCGGTACGGTAATCAATTGTATTATTTGTATTAAAAGTATTAATTACGGTCTCTTCCTCTCTTTAGCGAAATGAAACAAAAATTGCATTTTTATTGCAAAAAAAAATTGCAAAATGTTCAAGTTCAAAAAATCCAAATCCTAAAATTAAATGTGAGTTTAAGAGCGCCTTCTGTTGAGACTTTGCATGAAGCGAGTTGGGCAGATGTCGGGATCAGCGTGGTTTCTGTCTTCTTTGTAAGCCAAAAGTGGCAAAAATGTGGATAATTTGCATTTGGACTCTGAGTTGAGGCAGTGCAGTGCAGTGCAGTTGAGGGAAAGGCAAAACGGAGCAAAGTTTTGATGCATGCATTAGCTAGGAGAAAAGCAAAGCAAAGTTAGCAAAGGGAGAGTCAAACACAAACACAACCAAACCACTAGTCGCTCCAACCACAACCAACAGTTTTTCAGCAAAATTCAACAACACTGCCAACTGGCACTGGCAATAGTTGACAAGTTGACTTCGTTGTGCAATCAATTATTGTGCTTCTCAGCGACAGGAACGAAGAACGAAGATTAAAAATACTTCCGGTCCTCCACCATCAGGCAGGAAGAAAGGAGGAGAAAGTAACCGCGACGACGGTCAAGGTGACCCTGGCCCCACTCCACGATTAAGGGTCAACTCAACGCGCTTGCTCTTCTTGTCTGGCTTCCTTCATTGGCCAGTTTCCAGGTATGTGTAATTAAGTCATCCTTCCTACCTGTCCACTCAAGTCGAGTCCTTCGGTCAGTCAAAGTCAACAGTGACAGTCCATTGAACTGAAACTGACTAGCACTGGACTGATGACTGACTGACCTTAAAGTATTTAAAATCATCAGATTCTTGATAATTTAAGACAATGTGGTGGGTAGGTCACGTCACTGACACCGTCAGGTCGGCGGTGACAACTGATCTGTGGGGCTGGGTGCTGGAACCTGACCCCACAGAATTTGTAAAAGGTTGGATTTTTATTCGAAAGGTTAAAGGCAGGGGAAGGGCGGGGAAGACAAGCTACAAGAGATAACAAAGACAAAGAGTGCAATAATTAATTTAATTTAACGAGCCGTAATAATAATAATTTACTATAACCATTGTCAATAGTCATTTTGTATGTTGTTAAAATAAAGATTTAAACTAAACTTGCATTCAACATTCGACATTAGATTGAGTCTGAGTCTGGCAGAAATTAATGACCAAAGTCATAACAAACAAGGGCAAAAATTGTTTGCAAGTTCAAGTTCTTTGCACATTTCGTTCTACAAGTCACGTCTGTAGTTTGTAGTCTATAATGTTTTCTGGATCATCTGGGTTTTATTTAATTAAATACGCAGTTTAGACTACGTTTTTCACGATTCAATCTTAATTATTTACCATTACTGATTCCGTAAATTCGTAATAAATTGCGAATTTACCCCTGCTGCTGCTGCAACCAAAACCAATGGTGGAATTTCTCGTAATTTTTGGTTGTAGTAAGTATTTAATCTAAGTTCTCCTGCATTTAGAATTAAATTTTTTGTTTCTCTTGTATTCTCCAACTCCAACAAGTAATTAGCTAATTACCATCACAGCCACAGCTGATTCAAGTCAAGAAAGACGAGCAACCATCGAGCGGAACCAGTCCAGGACTCAATTCAAAAATTCAAAACTAACCCAAAAACTCTACGACACAAAAACGAATCGTAAACAGGAATCAACCCGAAGCGGCCATCACCAACTCACAACTCAGGACTCGAGCCGGGCAATCATCCGACCCGATCAATTTTTAACAAAGGACCCCAAGTTGGACTCAAGGACTAGGATTTGAACTCTGACCTGACTGACCTCTGAAGTACAGCATAGCTTGGCACAGGTGCGTTGGGGGAAAACTCTAGTCATGTGGATTCTTCCATAACAAAAACAAATTTAACCAAAGCAATCATGTTAAGCAATGAGTGAGTAGTGACTAGACTAGAAATTGAGTCACATTGAAAAATAAACGTTTCACGTTGTTCGTTTTCGTTTGGCCTTGTTCTCCTCTTCCGCCTGCAACGCAAACTTATTCATTTCTACCTAATAGCGCTCGCTGAGCTGGGTCGCGCGAGCGTCTTTTAATTTTAATTAGTCTAATTTTAGCTCTAAGAATTATTCAAGTAATTAAGACTGAGAATATACACAGATTTGAGATAACTTTTTCAACAGAGCGGCATGTGAGAAGAGATGGAGACTGAGCCAGAGCCAAGTCCAGAAGTCGGAGGTGATGGAGGAGAAGAGGCTGGAGCTGAAGCTGGGTTTGGTGGACTTGGCATTCCAGGAATGGACAACTTGGACCTCTCAGCATGGACGCAAGACATGGACGAAGAAGGAATGGTCAACTTCCTCACGGACGCTCTTGGTGGTGAGGTGGGCACGGAGCTCCTCAAGGAATTTGCCCAGTCCAATGCATTTGCCGAAATTTTGGAATCCGTGACCACGTCACTTGTCGCCGGAGCTAATAACCCGGAGGAGCAAGATCCTCCAGGGAATGGCCAAGGCCAAGATCAAGATCCTCCGCAGCCAGAGCCAGAGTGTGGGCCGAGTCTGGCAAAGAGTTCAGCTGCAGTTGGTGCTAACCGCAATAGCTTTTCTATTGGCAAAAGTGAAGAAGACTTGGAAGAAGGTGGTGCAGATCCAACTGTGAGCAACAAGGCAGCGCCGTCGACGTCAACGACAACGACGACGGAGACTCTGCCGATTCCTAAGAAAGTCGTCACTGCAACTGCGACCGCGACGACAGTTCCTCATCCTCATCAAGTTCAGACTGAGCAAAGTGCAATCATACCCGGAAGCTTCGAAGCAAGTATTAAAGTCATGGACATCATTCCACCGTACACCAAGCCCAAGAAGCCAAAAGACAAGAGTTTGGCTCATCAGTCGTCTTCTAGTCACAAGGTGAAGGAAGACAAGAAGGGTCACGACAAGGACAAGGACAAGAAGCGGGCCGTGACCAAAATCAAACTTCCAAATCTGGCCGGCGGAGACTTCCTAAAGTACAAACGACGATTTCATTTGAAACTCTGCTCTGTGATTATTTGTGATCTGGTCAAACTCGGCTCTGCGTTCCAAAATCTTAAATCAGTCAGTGGCGGCGGCGGCGGCAAGTCAGCCAAACCGTTGGCCATTACTCGAGCAAAAATCAAAGAAGTTCATCGCGAAGAAAAAGTGAAGCGTCAAGACTTTCGTAAAAAATTAAAGTCGATTGGAGGACTTGATGGGAAGAGGGAAGAAGGGAATCGAGTGTCCATCTCAAAGACGGACAACAACAGAACGACGACTGGGACTGAAGGGACAAAGAGACGTCACTCGGTCGACGACTCTGAAAATGAAAACCGCAAGAAGCGAAAAGAAAAAGTTGAGGAATTTAGTGCTGGAGGAACGAGAATCCTTCCGTTTGAGAAACGTCGAGACGTGAATCAACATAATCGTGATCGTCAGCGAGAAATCGTTCGTCCAAAACCCAAAGAGGTCAAGCCAGAAAAAGCAAAAGAATCAATCAAATCTGCTCTCCAACTCAAAGAAGAGTTGGACAGACGCTGCAGAGCTTCACTATCATTCAGGTAATTTTTCGAATCTTAAAAATTTGTAGCTAATTATTATTTTGATGGTAACAGTCTTGTTAAAATTGTTTTTTTTTGGTTTTACACAGAATCCCAAAAAATCAGAATCAAAACGCGAGAACAAATGGACCGTTACACAAACAGCCACTTCCTCAACGCAACGCAAAAACACCACTGGAGCGACATTCCAAACCAGAAAACATGGTTTTTGAGCGTCGGCCAGACCGCAAAGTTGTTCCAGTCGCTAGGGTTGAGCCTCAGCACAAAATATTCAAGGATCTTGAAGATACAGACTTTGGGGTGAACCCTGACAACAACTTTGCTGTTATTCTTCCAAACGATGCTAGCGGTGGAGGTGAAGATAACAGAGACGATGGCCCAGATGGCCCCGAGGACGATGATGAGGTCGGGGAAGAGGCTGAGGATCGCCCTCCACCGCCGCCCATTGAAGAAGTGCGAGCAGGAAGTCTTGCCCACGCCGTCGTCCGCATGCTGGCCGAGAACACGACCAAGCAACTCCTGCTCCTAGAACAAGCCAAGACTCTGACCGACTTCACGGTTCAAAAATGTGCCTTATTCTTCCGGGGAGCTGAGGAGGACCCGGTCGACCCTGAGCCCTACGTTGCTGAGGAAGAGGAGTCCAATCTCTACGCAAGTTTGGAGGACTCGGATGACCACAGCTCCGTGAGTAGTTTTGAAGGAGGGAACGTGAGTGACCCGGACGGGACTCAAGCCACTCAAATCAACGTCGTCTCTTCCACTGGGGACGACACTCGACACGAATTTTGTGTAAGTCTGTACTTCTATGCCTTTTTTTCGTAAGCTAGTTGGTAAGTATGGTAAGTAGTAAGTAGGAATTGCGAATTGCGAACATGATTGCTGAGGTTGGTTTAGCGCGGGTGAGGGGTTGGGAATTGATAGCTTTGATTTGAGCTCTCATCGTAATGCTCAACAATCGGATTTTTGTTTTGACTGGTTACAGGGGTGTAGTCTGCTCAAAGCCCAGTACCGCACGACCGCTGAGGGCAACTTTAAAAGCATATTTTATCTTCGCCCAGGCTCCAACTACGACAAGGAAAACTTTCAGGTGAGTTGGACGTACGTCGGGTTCGTCCCATGTTATTAATTTTTTACATGCAAATGAAATTAAAATTGCTGACTTTTGAATTTCCCTTGTGAACTGCAGGCCAACTGCTGCATTTGTGACAAACTGATTGTTGGAAAAACTCAACTCTCTGCCCATGTGATCAGCACTTCTCATCGGAAGAATCTTCAGGATTTGTGTGAGTAGACAAAACTCTAGGCGCTAGACGATAGTAAATTGAACGCGTTGAACTGCAAATTAATCAAATGGACGACTTTTAATCTGATTCCAGCTCTACGCATACCTCTGACCTCCCCGTACAAAGTGTTCACAATGTCAAATTCTGGAAAGTCGCAGGGGAGCAGCAGCGCTGATTTGAAGTCAACTCATTCAGCCCCCAAGTCAAAGTCTGGCTCGTCGACCGGCGGTGGTGGGAAGGATGGGAGGAAGAATGGATCAAATCACGGAAGTCAGCGTGGATCTCAGAAAGGACGAAACGGAACTTCGACCAATGCCTATGTCTCTAGCTCCAAACAGCCGAAAGTGCCTGAAGCGGTTGACAGGGTTGCTAGAGGTAAGGACAAAGACTAAGACTAGACTCATGCTACGATTTATCATATTTACGTTCGATATTCTATCTTAGATTTTATGTATATTACACTACCTAGCTTGTAATTATTGTGACCAAAATAAATAATAGCTAAACTAAACTAAGCTCGACTCACTCCTGTCTCCTTCATTCCCATACGATTCTCAAAACAAACAAACACTAAAATGACTCTTGGCTCAATTTGTCTCACACAGATCCAAACTATAAGTCCATATCCAACACTTCAAGTATCCGTTCCGCTGGGTCCGGCTCAGGAGCAGCTGGAATTGGACGGCAGTCAAGGGCTGGCACAGTTCCTCCAGGGACAGAAGAGGAGCCAAATGACACGGCCCCCAAGGCGTCCCAAGTACCGCGTCGAAATTCGAGACCGAGTCGGTCCCCAAGGCCGAGGCACAGACCAAGGTCACGCTCTCGCTCACCCGGTGGCAAGCGGCGTTCCAGATCAAGATCAAATTCTCGGCGAGGAGGTCGCGGGCGTGGGCGACGGACAAGGTCGAGATCTCGGTCTCGATCTCGTAATCGACATCCTCGTCGTCGGACCCGTTCACGCTCAAGGACTCCACGGAGTGGCCTTGGGGGCAGAGTAGCCCCGCCTCTTGCTCCAGCTCCAACAGCTCCTCCTCCAGTTCGTAAAGACCCAGTGGATGAATTCCTGGAGAGAACCAATCGCCCCAGATCTCGCTCTCCACAACCAACGAAACGATCTTCGCGGCGGACAAAGACCAGGTCCAGATCTCCCAAAATTATTGCAGTGCCGGAGCTCAAAAGAAAAATCAATCAAATTTTCAACGAGAAATTAGCTCTTCAGCACGAAGGGAAATGGACGGCTGAGATGGAGTCGAATTTTAAACGAATGGAGGAAGAAGAGGCTGTGTAAGTTTCTCATTGGCTAATTTGACATGTTGCCTTAGTTACCGGAGTTTTTAATTTACCACTTCCTTTACTTGTCCCTAGATTGGCCAAGGAGTTTGATGCACTTCGCAAAGTACTGACTGCAAAGCCAGAAGATCATCCCAAATACCCTGATGAGTGGAAGAGATTTTGGGAGAAGAAATATCAAGAAGTTGAGACGAGTGGAGGAGATGCGGAGCACTACGACTACGTGCCAGAATGGAAAGCTATGTGGAACAAAAGAGTAGAAGTCCTTTTCGAGCTGGACTACAATGCGAAATTGTGAGCTCATTTTTTTAAAAAAACTTTGGATTTGCATGTTTCCAACCAAATTTCATTTGTTTCCTTGGTGACCCTTTATGCAGAGATGGGCTTCGTCTCAAGTATGGAATGGACTACGAGTCTTTGCACAAGACAAGAGGTGGGCTCAACGTGCTCAACAGCATCCCAGCACAGTCTCCTCAGAGTTTGACTGGAATTCCGTTGCCATCTCCACTGCACCTCGGAGATGATTTGGAGACGAGGTCAATGTCAATTTCAGACATCGGGAGTCAAGCCAATTCAAGAGCTTCAAAACAGTTGAAAAAAGGTAGGCCCACCATCATCGCCGTCAACGTCAACAAAAATATTTCCGCAAATTCCTAAATTCTAACTCTTGCAGATGAGACTCCAGCAGTGGGCCCGAAAGCTCCTCCTCCTCCTACCGTGACCGTGCAAGACGTGCAAGCCATCTGGCAAATGATGACCGGCACAAAGGTCACGACCCAACCGCAAAAGTCTGACGTTCTCTCCATTGCCTCGAGTGGGAGTGGGTCCAATCATTTATTTGATGGTTTCGATTTGGTCCAAGTCCTCCAACTCATGGACAAGCTGGAAGACCAACTCAGCTTCATGGCTCCTCAAGTCAAAATGTACTTTCAGAAAGTAAGTCGCAATACATGAACTTTCAAAGTGACCTCCACCATGACTTACCCTGACCTGTCTATTAACTAATTGTGACCCTACCCGGTTGACTCCTTAGGCAGAGGAAATGGACATCGCCAAAGCCCGGGCATCCTACGCTCTGCTAGAAGACGCGGACTTTGTCAACCTCCTCTTCAAGTGCAGGGATCGATTCAATGCTCTCGTGAGTACTTTTAAGCCGGAATTTCTGCCAAGATTTCGATGTGACATTTTCATTTCATTTTTGTTTCATTTTTTGTACAGATCAAGGCAGCTGTGGTCGGCGGAGACATTCTCTCTGCCATCAATCTCACCGTCTATCGCCTTAATTTGGTTCTCGACTCACCAAAATGTCAAAAGCTTCGTGCAAGAACACAAAGTGTAGACTTGGAAGTGCCTCCAGCGCCACAACCGGAAGTGGTGGCACAAGTGCCCAAAGCACCGTCACTTCCGCGCGGCCCTTCTTCCACAACTTCCTCTCATCTTCGCCCTCGCCCACCCATTCTGCCCGTGACCGACTCGAAACCAGAGCCAGAAATGCCTGCAGAAAATGAACTTGAGCCTGAGCTTGAGGAAGACCCTCCGGGCGACCCCCTGCCCCTGCCTCAAATCTTGTCAAAATTTACTATCGAGCAAAAAGTTCAGATTGCGGATTTGTTGGCTGAGCAGTTGGACTTCCGGTGCCTGAATACCATTTCTGACGAAGACCTCATGCAATTTGTCATAGAGACGCTTGACCCAGTCGCTCGTGGGTTGAGAACACCACCGGGTCCGAGTCGTGCTGGGAGCCTGAGCCCCACCCAAGCTCCAGCTCTGAGCGTGACCGTGCCTAACAACCTGAGCAACAACAATCAGCCCCCACCACCTCCACCTCCTAACGCAGAGCAGCCCCCTCCTCCTCCCCCTCTGCCCCCCAACAGCAATCGCAACAATGCAGGTCCAGGTGTTCTCTCCGAGGCTGCCCAGAATTGGAGGGCTGGGGATGAGAACAGTGCGGCTCGTCGCACCGTGGGCACTGCCCTTCCATTTCTTCCTACTCCGACAGCCACTCCACTCAACTACTAGTGTAGGCCTAGTGGCTTAGTTTATATACAAAAAGGTAGTAAAACTCTATCTTAATCTTAAAATCTTAATCTTCACACGCGTTTCTCAGCAAAAGATGAATGCATTCATGTTTGTATACAGAAAAGTCGACAAAATATAATAAAGAACAAAAACAAGCCATGTCTTGCCCATCAGCTCATTTTTTAACATTTTTTTTTGGAAACGATTTTATTCACCGACGACCCACCCATAACAAGTAGAAAGAAAGAAAGACAGAAACAAGTCCAATTATTGAAGGTCTACGATTGAAATAAATACAATACAATACAATTCTCAATTTTTTTAAATTTTAGCTAAGGTCTAGGTCTAAGATTTAAGGTTGCGGCTATGTGTTGATGTTTTGCTAATTGCTTTGCTGGTGTTCTGTTGAGGCTCTGGTCCGCCATTCTTGTAACCTTTTTAATTGTTGAGTTTGTTTTTTTTCATTTTTAGTCACTCTTGTCCTTTTCTCGGTAGTGGAGGAAAACACATGAGAAAAGAAAGACGCCGAGCATCATTGAAAATGCACTCGCGTAGTAAGGGAAAGCTCCTGGAATAAATCTCTCGTACTGCGTGTGTTGGAGCGGACGCACTGAAACCTATGCACAATTTCAATAATTGATTAGCAATTAATTAATTAGTAAATTAATTTTAATTAGAAGAAATGCCTTACTTGAGTTGCACTGTTGAGGAATGTGTAGCCTTTTCTTTGGTAGTCAATCTTGAATTGGAACACGCCGTAGACGTCTGGGATTTGGAATTTGGTTTCGTACAACCCACTCACTCGCCCACTCACGGGTTTGAGAGCAGCTCGGACGAAAGGGTCAATCCGAACAAACTCGAGCTGAACGTCCGTCGCCTTGTAGCCCGTCCAAACTCCGCCCTCCAGTTCTTCAATCACCACATTGTAGACCGCGTTTTCAGTGATCGTGTAGGAGGCTGGCGGGCCTTTTTCTCCGGCCTTGTGATGCGTCACGTTGCTCAACCGCAGGACGCCTTTCTCCTTGAACACCCATTGGCTCAGAGCCTTCACAACGTTTTCATTTCCGCTCTTCACCTGCAAATTTAAACGAACAAAAATGTCAGTCCGGACTCCAGACGGCTTAAATTAAAATTTACCAACCTGTTGAATTGTGGTCGCAAAGAAATTGTCCGAGAAAAAGTTCAAGGAGCCAGAGAAGATGACACGAGCGTTGTTTCTGGCTTGGAGGGCTGCAACAAGAACGGTATTTCTTCCTACGGTGTGTGGGTACTAAACACAATTAAAAATTTAAAACAATGATAAATTAAGGCCAATCAAAAAATCAAGATTTTGCATATTTCGACACGTTTACAGTTTGCTTACCTCGACGATAGCTTTGTCTGGGTCGTAAGAGTAGGCTGAGGATGGGGCCGTGAGAATTTCTAGTACTAGTGGGTTCTCAGCATCTACCAAAAGACTAGAGCCCTCATAAATGAGTGGGGCTGGATTTCTAGGTCCAACAATCACTGAAGCGTCCACAAGGTTGGCAGAGTCCACTCTGATGACTGTGTGCTGAAATCAATCAATTGGACAAAACTTGATTAGCCAGCCCAACAATTAATTAAATTAAATTACAGCAATGACCGTTGCTTACCTTGCCAGCGTCTAAAGTTGAGATGACATTAATGTGGTCAATCACATAGGACCCTGCATCATCCAGCTCTAATCCAAACTCAGCAGCCAAATCACGAACAGCATCTCCAGCCGTTGGACTCCCTGCAATCAGTACATTTCCTCCGTGGTCTACAAACTCTGCGACAGCGTCTGGGCTCAAATCTCCGCCAAACTCATCAGTGCCAGGGGCAAAGATGATCAAATTTTGGTACAGCCACACTCCGTACTTCTTTACAGAGAGCCCAGCGTCGTCCGACAGCTTGAATGTCAATTGGTAACCAGCATCTACAAAAATGGACAACAAAAATTAGTACCAGTTAAAATTATTGCAAATAAATTGGTGGCCACGGCCACCGCACCGGCCGGAGTTTGGAGGACTGACTGACTGACCTGTGAGAGTTTTGAAGAAGATTGAGTGCGTTTCCTTGATGGCCAAGTTGTCGATGAGGACGAGGGTGTCTTTGGCAGAGTCGATGGAGATTGGGCCGAGGAGGAGGATGAGGAGCAGAGCACACCACGACCACATCATCGTCATTCTCAAATTTATTATTGTCACTCGACGACTGTCCCTGTCAACAACTCACTCAGCAGCACAACAATACAAGTACAGTATGACCGAAAACTGTCCAGTCCTTGTCGTTCGGTGGCCAATGGTTGTCGTCACTTTGTGTCCAAGTTGGATTGCGAATTGAGCAGTTGTCGCAAAAGCCGGTTGAAGAGCAAAAAGGCAAGTTGTGCTGGCTGTGCTGAGCTGTCGAGTCAACTTTGACTGTCGACGTGGGAATGCAGGACTCACTTTTTCACATCGCACAAAAATCACATGCCACAACCGCGCTCAGTTCCCAAATTCAAAAACTCATTTCTATGTTAGCGCAAACCGTGCAAATCATGCAAAAATAAAAAATTATTGCAAAGTTCTTGCGATTTTCATTTTGTTCGAAGGAAATGTATGACTACCAAAAACATTATTGCAAAAATTACCGAAGCTCAAAATTTTAGACTGCTAACTTCTTGGGCCATCGTAAAATTCATCCAGCTCCTAACCTATTTCGATTCCTGGGTAATCAAATACAAGGCAGAGTCATTAAGTATGCATGCGAAATTATTTTAGGAGTACCCAATACAATGTGGAAAGTTGTTGGAAGCAATTTTAGCTCCGTGCAGATTAGTGTTCCTATCGGAACGGAACGGAAAACTGCGTTTCCGTTCCGGTTCCGTTCCGAAATTTTCGGAACGAATTTTCGGAATCAATTCATTGTTCCGTTCCGGTTTCCGACGGAACGGAACCGGAATATTCCGACATTGCATATGCGGCTGGGTTAATCCCAACAAAAATTCCCGAACTAAAAAAAAACAAGTAGATTGATCATCAAAGAAATAAATTGTGGATTTTATGGACTATTGTTAGAGTTCTGAGAGCTTGTGG
>JAQGCM010002356.1:0-11469 GCA_034699705.1 Hymenaphorura dentifera
CCACCCTTACTTTTAAAACATCATTAATTATCTAATATCAATTCAAATCAACGTCACAATGTCAAATCAATGAACTTGTCCTGTGCAAAGTTGTGAAAATAAATTCATTTGTAAATAAATACACAAATAATCACACAATTCAAATATTGCACAAGTGTAAATTAATGTTATTAGTAAAAGCAAGGAGAATTCACAGTGAGTATTCATGAATGCACGTCGGGCAATTTATGCGTTGAAAAAAGGAATTAATTGTAAAAGTGAATACCTATTTCAAATGAAACCTTTCAATTTATGAAATTGGGATAGAGCAAGACAAGAAATAGTCTTTCAAAATAGTTCAAGCATTTTCAATAACTTTTTGAAAAGTGTCAAAATATCAGTTTATTGCATCTGCGGACAAGTACAGGGTGGCAATAAATGATGTCCCGCCTTTTGCCAATTAATAACCACTCACTAGAAAATCCGATCAGGTTCGGAATGGTCGCAACCTGAAGGTGAGATCCAAGAAGGATTATTGGAATTATTCATAACAATATTACCCCCCATCAGGGGTAAGTGGGACTCGTAATGTTGAAATCCAAAAAGTTTAACATTACGTTGCATGGGCGGAAAATTGGCAAAATGTTGAATTATCCATTAAGCCATCGAAGGTCATCGATGGCTTAATTACTGAACACTGGGACGTAACCCAAGATGTGTTTGATTTCCAACTAAATAATAATACCATGTTTTAAATCATCGCAGCTTTACTACAAACTTTTAACCAGAATCAAAATTACAAAATGACGAATAATGAAAATCGAAGCACAAGAGCACAACTGATTAAAAAGCAAAAATATATCAAAATGATTTATATCCAGTATGCTACTGCAAAATTCCTAGTATATACATTGCTGAAAATACAGAAATTACTGTCGCTACAATAGATCTGGTCAGCTGTGCATTCCATCCAAGCATTTGTGAATAAATTATTAGTTAAAGATAAGGGTGTTAGTTTAGACCAGATAAGATTGGACGTTATTAACTTTGGACCTGGAAGTTTTCCAGCGTTAAATCTTTGCAATGTTATCTAAAAAAAGTTGCTCCAATTTTTACAAAACATTACCTGACTCAATCTCTTTAGTTTAATTACCTTGCGATTGGTTTGAATCTCTTAACACCTCTGTTTAAAGTTGTTTAACGTCAACAATGTGCTAATGGTGTAATGGTTGAACTCAGGATTAAAAGGAGCGTAAATTGGTTTAGAATGAAACAACGTGCTTTGCTCTGATTGAAACTGATTGATAAATACAAAGAAGGAAAGGAATTGGACGGCGAGTCAACTTCACGACAGACTGAGTTTTGCAGTACTTCTCTTATGTAATTTTATTATATCCAATTTTATTATCAATTGCAAAGGATCGGAAGCGAAAGTGGATTACTTTGCTTTGCTGCATTATTTTACGGACGACAAAGCGACGGTTCGACCACGACAGAAAAAATGAGCATAACACAACACATTCACGAATTAACTAATCATAAAAGAAAGAAAGAGTAAGGAAGGAAATGGGCCAAATTTTAAGAAGGTAGCATTTGCACTTTGAAACAAGAATCTTATTTGTAGTTTGATGGAAATGGAAGGGGAAATAACAGCAGAGACTGCACAACAAGATTTCCTTTAAAAAAATGAAATTAGGATTGAAAGGGAATTACTTGCTAGTATGCAATTATTTTTGCCCCTTGTCTAAGATTAATATTGTAGACCAAAGTTAAGTAGAGAGACAGGCTCTTCTGAACTAATTGACTCTCTATTAAAATCTGCACATTGTTGCAAAACACAAAAAGATTGCATTGCATTCCATTGAGTCAGAGTGAACAAGGGATTTACTCACTTATTAGAACAATAATGAACTCATTATTGGGATGCAGGGGTAGAGAAGCTATTCCTGCGTCTGATTAGCGTGTCATTATTAATCCAATATTTGACACACTTCTTTTCCAACCCCAAACACAAACAAATAGCAGGTGAACCGTAAAACGGTATAAAAGTTCACATCATTCGACTTTTAAACATCAGTCCCTAGCTAGTTGTTCTTATCACAAAGATTTTACCATAGTTTGGAAGAGAGATAAACATGAGTTCTCTAACTTTAGCACTGGTAAGACCAATAACAACAATACACCAAATTTTCAAAATAATGTGCCAGTTCTCGTCAAAAATTTCAAGTTGGAATTCAAAGCGATTAGAAAATTAAAGCGGGTGATCAATTGTATCAAATTTTATTCGGTGTTATTTCTTTAAGGCTGTCGTCTTGATGGCAGTTGGCTGCACCGTCGCAGCCCCTAACTATGGACATGGTCATGGAGCCGTATCTTATCAGAACAACAATTTGGGAGGTGGTTATGGGCATCAGCAACAAGGTCATGGCGGTCATGGAGGATATGGTCACCAGCAAGTCGACTACTACGTAAAACCTCAATCAAAATAATAAAATCTTAAATTTAAAATATAATTTCAAATTTGTACTTGCAAAACAGGCTCGCCCCTACTACCAGTATCAGTACGGAGTAAATGACCACTACACAGGTATTTCCGAAACCACAACTAAAATAACTCTGTCGCCTGGAAAGACTTAGCTACATTTCGCCAGATTTTAAATGAGTTTTGTAATACTTAGGTGACCAAAAGACTGCGTCCGAGCACCGTGACGGCGAGAATGTCAAAGGTCACTATTCCCTTCGTGAGCCAGATGGTTAGATAGATAGATAACAGATAATAGTTTTTTTATTTGGTCAATCTTATCATAATTAACTGTTTAAGGTTCATGGAGAACAGTCACATATGTCGCAGACTACAATGGATTCCGGGCCAATGTTCATCGAACTCCAGCTGCCCATCCTCACGGATACGGCCATGGACACGGCCACGGGCACCAGGGTTGAAGTTTTAAACACAAAAAGTCTTTCTTGTCTAGTCTCTCGGTTTCCAGTATTTTGATTTGAATTTTCTTCATACTAACAAATTAACGAAACCTGCGCCTGTTTTATCTTTTTGTACTCTACTACTAATTGCTATCAAATTAACAAATTATTTAATCATACCGTATTGTTGCAGTCTGGAATCTGGATATTCGAAACCAATTCTTTCGAAAATAAAAATCCATATATTTTTCTAACGATGGAGTGTATTTCAAATGTGTGGTTTACTTTGAGAGCATCCGAATCTTGTAGGGTATTTAAACAATATTCTCTCTGACAGTCGTTGGATTGGAACTTTGGGAACCGGATTTCCAATTTTGAGAAATAGCATTGCTACGGTCTGAATTTTGAACCAAAAATTCCGGTTCGGTGGTGCTGTTTTGTTTACGAGCAAATTTACCTTTTCAAACGTACTTGCAAAAATGTTGCGAGTTTTTTGTATGATCTTCAAAATGTTGTAATTTTGCAGTGCTTAATTTAACTAAAGCAGCCAACACCGAATATTTTCCGTCGAAATTATGATAACTAAACGAACAAGCCAGAAATTAATCTTGAAGTATAAGGTCTAGATTGTATAAGCGAAACCGGAACTATTACTATTACATCGAGAACTATAATGGAATTGTAAGCCACGAAGCGTGAAAATTTATCCGCCTCAATTGCGAGTATAATACATGTGTGGCATTCTAGCCGTTCAGACGTAGACTTACTTAACTTGAACTACATTAGACACAGATTGATTTCGAAGAATTGCGGAATATAAAGCACCAACTGCTTAGTATGAACGTCTAATCGCCAACGCACTAAGAATGATATTCCTATAAATTCATTAACTATTCCATAAAACTACACAAGTTTAAAATCAATCAATGGATTTCATGTCTAAGAAATATTTTGTTCATCAATTTCTGACCAGACCAGACCAGACCATTCTACCTGATTGAAAACTTTCCAGACTGTGACCGTTGATTTATTTGGATTGTGACATTGTAAGTGTGAGTATAAATGAGTGACCGATCTGACCGCCAGTGCAGAGTTGCAAAAATTACAATACCGCTAATTCACTTAACTTTAGGTCTTAGGCAAAGGTGCCGCAATAAAAAATTAATCGATGGGAAAAATGTGTTTCTTGTGAGGGAATTAACCAATACCGGCAATGCATTTAGCAAATTTGACTGAGAATTTACGTACACTTGCAAATGGATTTAACCTATTTCTATTGGAAACCTTCGATTT
The DNA here is from genome assembly GCA_034699705.1 of Hymenaphorura dentifera. Lineage (NCBI taxonomy): Eukaryota > Metazoa > Arthropoda > Collembola > Poduromorpha > Onychiuridae > Hymenaphorura > Hymenaphorura dentifera. Next base: position 4,195 of record JAQGCM010002356.1, read on the forward strand.
TCGCGTGAAACGAGACTGAATCGTGCTGATATGACATAAAGTCATTTTTCCACTTGAATGACTACACTTGCACTAAGTTGGTCTTAACTATAAAAGCTAAATTCGCTACAAATAGAGTATCAGTCAATTCTAACACTTCATTTCATTTGATTCCAACAAAGTTGTCGCCAAAAAATCAACAAAATGTTGAAGGTTTAAAAAAGATTGAAATTTTGTTCTAAAATATATTCGACTTGAATAACAAATCGAATATATTTATATTTATATTTACAACAAGTTTTGGAATATTTTAGATAACTCTAATTCTGGCAGTGATTCTTCCCTTTGTCGTGTCCCAGGGAGCTTATTCACATCAAAATATTCATGGACCTCGCGGTGGATACGGTGGCGGCGGTGGTCACGGTGGCGGTGGCGGATACGGTGGTGGCGGTTATGTAAGTGTCTTCTTCAAAGCATTTATTTGTTTAGTTTCTGATTAAATATTTTGGTAATTATAGCATCACCCTAAATACGCATTTTCGTATGGAGTAAATGACCACTATACAGGGGATGTTAAACAACATAAGGAACACAGGGATGGTGACACTGTTAAAGGCCAATACTCTCTAGTCGAGCCAGGTAAACAAAAGCTAAAATTCGAATTATGAAACTAATTTGCAATCTCCTATAATATTTAAATTATATTTAATACTTAATTATATTTAAAATTAGGCGGCTCCGTACGAACTGTAACATACCATGCCGATTACACTGGATTCCACGCGAAAGTTCACAGAACTCCAGCTCATCACGGTGGCGGCCACGGTGGCTATTAAATCAAATGAAGTTTGGATTTATAATTTAGCCAATCGAGCGAATCAAGAACAGTGCAAAGATCCTACGAAAGCCTTTAATTTTATATCATATATAACATTTTATTTGGACTTCATACTTTTCTTGACTCGATTGTCGTTGGTGCTTACTCGAAATGGTTGTTGTCTTGTCTTTTGGGAATTATCTAGTTGTGCATTGTGCTCAGCCGTCTATGCTTACAAACCGGCTCACTTGCAAGTGAAATATTTATTTACTATGTATTAAGGTGATGGGGTTCTTCGTATCTTTGATGATATTTATAAAAGAATGAATTAAAACAGCAAATATGAACTGATTAATGTGTTTTTGTGCAACTTATTCCAATTTTCAAGCAGGTACACGTGAAACTATAAAACTTTTTAACGTGGTGGGCTCGAAAATTAAAAGTCAATCAAGACCAATACATTAACATGTTTTTGCGTAAGTTCGGAAATCTGAATGAAAGCGAAAGTCAATGCCAGAATACCTGAAAACAATATTTTGCCAGCGGGGATTCTGTTTAAACAAGTAAACGCGGCTGCTGCTGCATGCACTGCTTATCACTGTCAAAACAATTAGCGGGGGCAGTAATACTAATTCAAGCCATTGCAAATTAATCATTAACAATGATATTGTATCCTGAATTTGGCAGAGCTTGCTAATTTTAGCTGTTTTGAATAGCTCAATATTCTGGCGCAACCATTTTGTGCCTTTTCTTGAAAACTTAATTTGGTAGATCAGTTGATAAATTGTTGAAATAAAAAACGTTGCTTTCTAATCGAAAATCAATTAATGTTAGGTGGGATTATTAGCATTTAGCATTTTTTTTCGGGATTGCTGCTATAAACGCAAGCCATGGAAGCAAATCCATTTGTAGTTTTCAAAGCGAATGAGAAGAATTCCTTGCAAATTGGTTAAATTGGGCTTACTTAACAGTAATATTATGATCTTGTCTGATTCAACAAGCGGTTCTTTTGCCAAACACATCGTACAAGTAACATTGTTATAACTTTATAATGTAATCAGAGCTGTGGTAATGTGGTTACGGTCTGAATAAATCGCGAGGCAAATTTAATACCAACGAAGTACGTATTAATGGCAATGTCTGACGCTAAACCTGCGTTTTCCTTGAACTGTATTAATACAAACTACTGATACTATGCAATTGCTAACTGGCGGTTGAATGCTTCCATTGACTTTCTGTATGGTGTTAATTTAATTTTCGCTAAATTCATTGCGAATTGGTTGGCCTTTGGATTTGAGCTTGTTCTTTAATTCCCAGAAGCTGCCGGATAATTTTTTTAAAAACACAAAATTCTTGACAATTGTGCTAATCCAATTCTAATGCAATGTGAAGAAGTAGAGTCTAGCTAACTGACTTGCTAATTACCTATGAAGCCGATTTGGCTACGGGGACTCATCTTGGTAAATTTATGTAGATTTGTACATGTGAGGCGAGGGACAGGAATTAGTGCTTTCAATTTCTGAGTTTTGTATTTCCGTACGACAAAATATGCTAACGTATTCGGGATCAGCACATTATAGTTACTCTTCCAAAGTCACTTAATTATTCGGACAATTTTGTTAGCACTTGTCAGCTCTACTCTGCTCCTACGCTTATTATTGCGCATTATTGCTTGGCCCAGTGCTCAGACTGACGATTCAGAAAGAGTTCACAAAAGACTAGATTCACACAAAGCACTAACCAAGCCAATTCTTGAGCTTGTATTCACTAGCAAGTTACCGATAGTTCATGTTTTAACCGCTTTACTACAACTATCATTATAATGTTGAGCTATTTTGTTTATTTGCCTTATTTGACACACTTTCTTCTAATATATTCGTGTCACAAATTCAACGATAAATTAACAGTAAGCCAGAAAAGGGCTTTCTAATCCAAATTCAATTAATATAGATTATTAGCCAAAGAAGCGTTTCGCTCTTTAGTGTGCGCACACATACGTACGTAAAGTTTTCTAGGTAAGGAAGCAAACTAAACGCTAACTCATGTGTAGATAATTTGACGGAAAAAAGTGCGAAGAAATCTGTGGAAGCTTATCTAAATAGGGTTTACTTATGATAATATTATGATATTTCTGACAAGAAGCAATGAACGCTTTTATTGTCACATCCAATCCAACGTATGAGTAACAATAACAATGTATAACGTAATCAAAAATGCGGCTACGGTCTGAATAATAAGCGAGACTTTAATAGAAGCGATGTGCGCTTAGATGACAATGGGTCGAGTAGTGCTTAAGCCGCACTTTCCTTGCATTATGTAAGTTTAATTGCTTACCTTTACATTGTCAGTGTCTGTACTGAATTGATTTTAGTTAATTCGAATTGGATTTTTACCATTTTAGTCGGAAATTGATCCTGATAAGGGGATGACGCTTGTGAACCGTTTTTCAAACCAATCTGAATCATGTTTCTCGGGGTAGAGCCGGATTTCTCGTAAAAGAACTAATTCGACACGCCTATATAAAATAAATTAGGAATTGTTCAAAGCCGAAAGTAAAAGCAGACGCTTGCTAAAGAGTGAATTAGCGAAGAATTGTAAAGAGCGAGATGATGGATTTCGACAGGTTGCGTTGCGGTTGAAGGAGGACCGGAAGTAGTGGACACTTCTGGGACATAACATAAACCTTCTAAAGTTCTTACTACTTACTAAATATTAATGGATGGATTGTTCACTTACGCTACTATATTAGGCGTCAACAACAACAATGTGTTTTGAGATAAGTGCGGATTTACATACCTTTTAATTCGTTTTCATAACACTTGCTTTTTATTTGTATAAGTTTTGTGTTGTGTATTTGTCAGTTGTACAGGGATTACGTAATCCTTTCGACAGATCGAAATCGCTCTTTTATTATAAATAGCTAGTGGACACCAAAATTTCAGCCACTTTATTAAAGATCTCTGCTGTGAATAATATTGAGTACAGCACATGTCCCGGTAGTTGTATTTGGTCGGTTAGTGTCTTGAGTGAATCTTTGCAGTTAAAAATTAAAATGAGACCAAATTCGGTGAGTTATTGGTTGTATATTACTGCTCGGAAAGTATATTCCATTATAAACTTTTCATTTACCAGAAAGTGAAACATTTTTCCATTATTTATTTTTGTGCATTAAATTGGTTTTTGCCAGATAGTTACAATTTCTGCCCTGCTGGTCGTCGTACTATCAATTGCCACCATTTCCAGGGCAGGTTCTCTTGGCCAGGGTTACGGAAATCTGGTTCAATATCAACCTGGTCACAAGAGCGTGGACTATTATGTAAGTTTTCTAGTGAGCAAATTTTGAACGATCGGGTTTCTAAGAGGCCGATTAATCGCTGCTAAATTTCATCCAATTGGTTTTGGATGAAACTGATGTTCGATTGAAAATGTGCGTGATATTTGTTAATGGAAGTTGGCTTGGAATTAACCACACACCACCGGGGAGATAAAATACATGTATGTTCTGATTTCAGACTCGCCCTAAGTATGCCTATTCTTATGGAGTCAATGACTACACGACTGGAGATGTGAAATCTGCTCGGGAAGAGCGAGGTTTGCAAAAATTTAAACCTGCAAAATTAATTTAGGCTCCGATTATGATACGAACCCTTCCTTCAGGATGAGGTAACACTCCATTGTATGCGATATAACATGCGACGATCATGCAAACGAGTGCCGCCACATCTTCATAAGGAAATGCTAGTAAACCGGCCCTTAGTCTTGAGCTAAAATTTGGCAATAAAAGTTTACGAGTGTTTAATATTTTTGCTCAGATGGACACGTTGTAGTGGGAAGTTATTCAGTGCTCCAAGCGGACGGGATCATGAGGACCGTGACCTACACAGCTGATCCCTGGCACGGTTTCCAGGCCCAAGTACATAATGACGGCCCAGCGTACATTCCCAAAGCAGCTCCAGTAGTCGTCAAACCAGTCGTCGCAGTGGTTCCAGAATATGGCCACCAAGATGGTGCTTATGCCAATGCCCACCCCCACTAATCTTAGGACAGTTAGTCAGTGTAACATTTTGTTAATCGTGATAGTTTAAAATTATGAGGTTCGGATAAAACGAGTCCTTAGTCAATGCCAATTAAAGTTCACTTATTACCGCAGAATGTTTATATTGTTGCGTAACAGTAGATTAGAAATACGAGTAAGAGAGTGCTTCATTCTAGTTAAAAACAAAGTATGATTGCTTGGTCTTGCCCGGCCTGCTTAGCACAACTGTGCAAAAAAAATATACAAAATGAATTAAATGCTTACCTTTTATCCTATTACGGGAACTGTTGATTTTGTAATTTCATATTTCAACGTTACTGGAAGTTTTGAGGCTAAAATCAAACTGAATCAGTTTCGTGGAAATTGTTAAAATCTAAATAAAATAAACTATTTGAAAACCAAAATCAGTGTTCTGGAAATGTAGAAAATTGTAGCTATTCAGCTGCACGCTACAGAAAGAAAGGAACCGCATATCAGTCGCTGCTACCGTTGCAAACACAATAAATACACTGCACGAGTAGTAGGAGTGATGAGAAATTGAGTTTAGTTTTGAAATTACGGAAAATTCAGAACATTCAGAATGTCACGATTCAGAAATAAGGGGAGAAAATGTTAGTTTCATTTGTTTGATATGAATAATTTGATGCGTATGCGTTTTATTGTTAAGATGTTCATATTTGCGACAATTTGCCATTAGATGAATTCTCAGCTCAGAAGTTCAACCAGCAGTAGCTTCCGCAGCGTTGCAGTCAAATTTGTCAAATGTGGATAATTAACTTCCTATCAAAAATGATGAAATAATGAACTCTTTCATTTTTTGGAATTATGTATTCCGATTGCATGATATACATACATAGACTAACGTCTTTAATAGGTCTTTATTAGTTCCGGTCAATTAAGTCCACGTGAACTCATTTACTCTCGTAGTCTCAAAGTGTTTGTTGTAACTTTATACTTCGTGAACACAAACTGGTTTATGTTTAATATTTGAGAGCAACCAATCTATCTGATCAAGATGTCAAAAGCGAAAACTAAAACACTTTTTAAGTCAAGAAGATTACATCTTACATGTCTTTGGTCAGGTTGACCAAGTGCTAACTACAAAGTTGCGTGTCCAAGGGTTTTGCATAAATATTACTAGCACAACACACTATTTAATAGCAGCGCCACCTCTGCTACTCTAACCCAGGATTAGATGGTGATGGATTAAACAATTTAGTAATTTTTGATAAATATTAAAGTTCCGTTTTACTCTGTGCAATTATGTTGTTATGCTCATTATTGGTGTCATTATTGGTTGGGAATGTTGTAATTAACTAATCTCATATGAAAGATATTGTACATTGTATCATTGAAAGGGTAAAAATATCCAAGTCCAGATTTCCAATTTCAATCTAATAAATGTTCAAATTGGTTCAAATTTTTCTGGTTTCTCTGATCTTCTTCGTTATAAATGGAATTCTTTGACGGGATTTATATTTCTTTTCCTGCGAAAGACTCAGGAGCTGCTGAGTCGGAAATCGGCAAGCCTTTGGTGCTTGGACGGTTTTGTTGATTTTTAGGGTTACAAGTTACAATTACAACGGAAGGGAATTTATTTAGTTAATTAATTTCAATTTTAAGTGTTGAGTGATATGGGTGGGCGGCCGGCGGTGATGTTTGCAAATCTGCAAAAGTTATCTGAACGGGACAACGGTTCCGATAAATTATCCGCTTTTGTAATTCTTTCAATCGATTCGATTACTATGAAACGACTGCAATTCTTGCAGTCAAATATTGCGACACAACGACTGTAATTCTTGTAGTCGATTTTTACGATAACTGATTGAAATTATTGTAGTCGATTAAGATGAAAAGACTGCAATTCTTGTAGTCGATCAAGATTAAAAGACTGCAATTCTTGTAATCGATTAGATCAGCCACAATATGTCTCAATTACTATTCTTGTAATCGAACAACGACAGACAGCGTCGACTTAAAGTGCGAGTTGAATTTTTTTTAGTGTTTTGAGGCGTGATAATGAATTTTTCAGTGAATGGAATCTGAGAATATCTTTAGGAAATTTTGCAAAATGGACCGATTTTGTGTGTCAAAATCAAAGTGTTTTAGTTGGGCAGCATAGCAGGATATGTGGGAATAAACGAATAAGTTTTACATCAGCTTCTTTTCGAGCGAAACAGTAACGATTCAATTTATTTCTTATTCAATTTCAATTTATTTATGCTGTTTTGCTAGTATTTCCTTACATAATAAAATTAATTTTTGTAAGGCTGGTCAGATGCTGCAGACGAGCTGACACAAAACCAAAAAAGGCCAAAAATGAGTAAAGTAATTTTGTGCCAAATGTTTTAATTGTATCAAAAATGCAAGGAGAATCCACTTTTTTGCTAGGTGATTGATCTATCAGGAGGTCTCGTAACTAGGGTAGTTACGCAAAAGTCCA